>LPNX010785647.1:109029-134606 GCA_001517045.1 Pseudotsuga menziesii
CAAGAAGATATTTACCATAGAATGATTATATAAATTTCCTTTATAACATAACAATTATCCTAACTTTGAATAAATTTAATGTTGGTTTAGTAAATAAATGCCATGTTCATTAACAAAGGGGTCATAGGATAGACCTCACCTTTGAAGAGTCTATGGTTTACCTTTGATTAAGTTCTATATTCTTGTACCAAAAGCCTCCTTTATCTTCTTTACAAACATAATATGCTAGGTCAAGTATTAATTCTACCTTTGCTTATGTTACAAATACTTGGTTGGAAGAATACTTATTTATAAGTAATGTTCTCACCAAGAAGAATAAATGTTATAAATTCTTTCCATGACATAACCAAGGTTTTACTATTATCAAGGTTATGACTATTGAGTAATTGTATACCATATTGTATATTGATGGGTCGTAATTCTGCACGCCATTGGTAAGCTTTATAGAAAGGTTTATATGATGACGACTCTTTTTTTTTATGCACTGTGTAATATAGGTTGACTTCGGGCTGAGGATCATAGTGGAACCTTCGAAAACAGAAAAATGATTGGTATCAATACTTGTGGAGTAGTGTTTGCTGTGATTATAGACTTATACCCATAGCATGCAAAATAATTGATTGACTATCATGGCATCATTGTGGTCATGTGTTGCATAGATAAAAGGACCATTTGTAACCCTAGCATTATCATTTCTCCGTTGTTCTCGCCTCCGTCGGCTCTGCTACTGCACTGCGACCTTCATGCCGATTTCGGTAACTAGCTTGAGTGACAGTCGCCTAACCTGTTTTTGGTCTTTCGCCCTTCGTAATTTCTTCTTTGGAAACTGAGAGAGAAGGGTTGTAATGGAATACCTTCGTTGCTTAGACTAGATTGGTTGCATTTCTCCAGGGTTTTAACTTCCATTGCTTGCTCCATTTGGCGTCTGTCAGTCTGCAAGTCATTCCTCCCTTGGGCTCGGCAGTGGCAGTCGAGGTTTTGTTTTTCTAAAGTAACTGGTGCTTAGGGTTTGTAGTGTTTGCTTACAGCCCAAGCGGTACATTTTATTAGCCAAATGCTTCAACTCTCGTCCACTGTTGGTGAATACTGTGATAGTAACCTCTGAATTCCCTGTGGCAGATAAAAGTCTGTCTCCTCCTCGTGTTGGTAGCTGCGTTGCTGGTTGTTGGTGGTTACATTTCAATTAAGTTTTGAGGTAAGAACGTCATTAACTCTCTCATTATCTTTGCATATTTCTTTATTTATATAGTTGTTTACTTTTGATATATGATATTAACATTATCATTCTTCACTGCTCACAGGTGATGACCTGTCTTTCTCTGTGTGGTTGGTGCAAGACTATGGCGACTTGCTAGTTCATGGTAAGCCCTGGATATCCATGGCAAACCCTCCTTGTTTGGTCCCTTATGGGACAGTTGTGGGGTGGTCTTCGTGACCTGCAACCCTTGTGGTTTTGGTTCAAATGGGTTGACCCGTTCGCTATTTGTTTAATGAAGTTAAACCCTTCACTGGATACGGGGCCTCTGGCTTAGGTCGAGACTGTAATTTTTGTTTTTTTTTATGATTACTATGTATATATATATAAGTAATGGAAAGGCTATAAAAGCCTCACTCTGTGAATTTTTGTTTAAGTTCGTGAGTACATATACTGAATTAGATTCTTCAGTTTGTTAACTCTGTTGTATATTTTAATGCTAGTAGGGTTTTACCCTAACTCGGCCATATAAGAAGTGTTTAAAGTTTCTTTTAAAAATTATCTTTTATTTATATTTCACTTCAGTGATTTGTCGGGTTATTGTTTATGTTTAATACTAATGGTTTAGGCTCTGTAAATCGAGCAGATAATTTCTCTAATAGTTATTTCCTGCGCGTTATTGCAATGGAGTTTTACTCTGTAATACTATTTAAATTATTAACTGCTAGGGTTTTCTGTACATTGTTTATATATTGATTTACTTTATTATTAATGAATTGTAAATATTGTTATATAGTTTATACCCTTCGGAATATAAGGTCTTTATGTTTTTAATGAAATTCTTATGTACTGTCAGTTAATCTTTTAGTACAGAATTTATATTTTATTTCAGGTTTACAATAATGAGATAAGAACATTACTGTAATTACATAATAATACTATTCCTATAATTTGTATATTACATGCATACTAAGTCCCTATAAAGTATATAATAGGAAAGTATATTGTTATTTATTATAATAAGGATGTTATCTTACTTGTGAGTACTATTGCTCCTATTGTTATTTATACTTAGTTTATTTTGTAAGTGTATAGAGAGATAGTATCTTGTTGTCTATTTCTTATGCCATATGTGCTAAATACTTTATAAAAGTTCTCTTAGTAGTTATTTATCTTATTATGTTATGATGTTAGTATATATAAAATAAAACAATTTAACAAACTATCTATGATCTATCTCGTAAATATATTGTAATATTCATTTAAACTTTATGAAAGATAGATTAATAGCTTTAGATATTGTTCGAGCTCGGTTAGATAAAAAAAAATAATGAATGAATTAGTTACATTACTAATCATACATAAAATCTAAAACTAGCTTAGTTTGACAGTAGAATTAAATCAATATTTAACTATTCCTACTTTCAGTTTGTTGTTAGACATATAGTAGTTAAATTATCCTAAACTGGAAGAAATAAAGTGTAAAGTTAAACAGCATGTTTATCTAGTCTAGTCCTACTCCCGTGTAACTATTATATTCTTCTCTTTGGTTTAAAAATAATAAGATTACTAAAAGTAAATACTGTACAAAGAATAGTTTATCCACTAACAGATACTACTGTCAGTAAAATGATATTTCTTCTGATAATAGATAAAGAAAACATTCTATTATTCATGCTAACATCTTAATCTACATATGCATCATACTATCTTCATTTAATTTCACCACCTGTGCTGGAGTACGATCTGGATCACTCCAGATGAGGAAAAACACAGGTAGGGTTTGTTCTCATTAAATATAATTTCATTACTAAACAAACTGAGTTATCCTATCCTCTTAGTTTTTACATTACAAACTACAAATGCATCATTCAGTCATACACAGATAATAACACAGAAATTTAAATAATAACAAAACCTGTTCTTTGAGCTTAGATGACAACAGCAATGGGAGGTCGTTCCTCCCTACCAACTCTTGGAGAGCGCTCAAACAGTGACTCCTCAGGACCCCCTAGCTTGCTCTGGTCTCTCTGGTTGGAACTAGGTGTAGCAATAATCAAGTACCAGTCTTGAGACTTAATACCAATCCTGAACTTATCAGTAAATTTCTCTCAGCTAGCAAGTTGTATCAGACCAAGTTACTGCAGTTTTTCCCTCAAACACCTTCCTTACAGTTTTCCCTTTTCCCCAATGAGTTCCTTGAAGTGCATTCCTCCTGAATGATTCTTCTCCTGGAAAATATCTGAGCAGCCTCAGCTCTCTGCATTGGGTACTTTTAAAAGATTGCCTAGGTCTTTTTGGGTTAGTTGTCATTTATTAAGCCACCTGCTCTGATCCCACTTTTTTGGGGGATCATGACCCCAAATGTAGGGAAGTTTCCACCTACAACATAGGAAGTGTTTGAGGATGCTACCACTTATATTTTTCCCTCCACCTAGTTCCTCCACCAGTTTGACCAGTAACACTCTTATTAACAGCTCTCCCAAGCCTTTGTCTCCACTTTTTATTTATTAAAAATAAAATATTCAGAATTACATTCCACATCTTTTGACTCTGCTGAGTCATCAGTTCCTACTTAGCATTAAATTTAACATAATTTCTTAGGAAATCAAATTAAAACAATTAACATTATTTTACAAAATTGGGGTATGTGACACACCTTAACCTAGGGAACTAGTAGGTTGGTGAAACATTGTTTGCAAGTAGTCTTACTTGGATGGGGACATGGGATTATCTTTGTTACTCCTTCTATCTAATATTATCCATAATGTTTATGTAATATTATTATCATATGCATTGTATCAAACAAATGGGTAGCTTTTAGGTGCTCATAGTAGGGAAACCTATTGAATTGAATGTAGTATCATTTCATTCCTTGTGAAAAAAGCTTATTAATGCTTCAATGACCTTCATGGAATGGAAATGAACAAAATTAAATATAATATTATACATATGAAAAAATTGAATATTATAAATACTACAAGATGTATAACATCATTTCATGTGATTTTGAATCTAATTGCTTACCTCGATGATGATTTCTATTATACTCCAATTTCCAAAGTGGAATTTTCATTCTTCGAGGTTTTTTCTTGGTCTCGTCCTTAAAATTTAAAATATATTTCTTGGTAGTTTGATAATGATGATTGTTAGGTAGGAAGTGTCTTTACTCATCAATCACATCCTTTCCTAAGATTTTGGAGTGTCGAGATATTACTGTGGGACCACACATTGGACATGCAAATTTACCCTTTGTTTGAAGACCTACAAGATGTGGAATTATGTTAATACAATTGTTATACGAATAAATTATTCACAAAATGCTTCGATTATTAACAAAATTAAAAATTGTTACAATTACTTTAACACTAGTTACCAAAACAATGTGTGAGCCCCTAAGCATGACGAATTGTCTATGTAAGTATTCCATGGAATTGAAATTGTCTTTGACCTACTGGTTTGTAGATGTCATACATAGTGATTCCAACCCATAACTATATAAGTTTATCAATAATATGCTTAATAAATATGTCCATATATTTAACTTGGTACTTACCTAATTATTTGAAAATACACACATTTAATACATTGAACAAATAATAAATTATTATATTCTAACAATCAACTAATTAAGTATAATGGAAAAGAGTTGTATTTCAAAACAATATAACTAATTTGAACAATTACTTGGAACAATCTTTACCAACATTTTGTGCTCCCTCTTTACTAACATCCAAGAGGCGAGGCTATTGGCTATAAAATAAATGGGCCACATTGAGTAAACATATATCATCTCCACAAATGGGTTGACACCATTGTTTTCCAAAGAAATCCTAACATTACGAGGTTATTTTTTAAAAATTGGCCATCTTTCTTCGATACCCTAAATGCAACACCATCCACAAACATTCACATAACACCATCTTCACTTCTATTTCATTTAGGGTAATCCATAAATTGTGCCACGTTTTTTCACACAAACAATTAATGGATATGTGGAACTATGGGAATATGACAGAGAACCTTGTGGGGCACCTTATTTATTACTTGATCGGTTCAATATCTACTAATTCCACATTGAGGGTAGTCCAAATTTTTTGCATGTTGTCCATAATATATAATGTGGTCATTAGGACATAATGGCTTCAAACCTCATTCCTAAATCTTTCAAAATGAGAATAATTCTTGGTATGTGCGAGGTAAATGATTTGGTGATGGTAGAAGAATATTTCCTAACAATGAAAAAAATTAAAACACAAATTTAAAGTAATGACTATGTCTCATCAATTTTGCATAATCCTTTTTAAAATATAATTAACACTTATAAAAATAGAAAGAACAAAAAATGGTATTCAATATGCATGGAGAATTATATTGCATACCTTGGGATCAGTGTGATGCAAGTGTTAGATAACCCATTCAACACGAGCCAAGTTCACCAACAATAAATTTACATAGAGAATATTTGTCTTTTAGCCTCCATATAAGGGTTTTTTTCCTTTTAAATGAGAGGAACATCTTCAACACATCCATCAAATTTATCATCCATTGACAAAGCATGACATATGACATTGATCAATATATTTATCCCATCATTATGAATTACAGCAATAACATCATTTTCCTCGGTCGTAGGATTAGCTTCATCATATTAATTCTCGGGTTCATTAGCCTGCATACCAACATTTCTACTACAATTTGACACATCTTTCTCGTTGTTCGATCCAACCCTAGGATGCCTTCTCTTTGTCATTACAAATTACAATATATCAAATATTTTTAGTATATATATATTATATAATATTAAAGCTATAAATTAAAAATTCTAAATTTAATTTAACAAGAATAAACATGTAACATGTAACAAAGAAATTTGTCTAGTACTTTTTATCATTGGATGAAATTCATGCCCCCCTTTGAAGTGCCCATATTCCCAACAATTTTCTTATAGCCGTAGACATTAAAACTATTCTTTTTATCCCCTTCCAATTTTTGCAAGGGAACCAACATTTACCATCACCAAGTTGCTCCTATAATTTAGCATCATTCCTTGAACTTTCCTCTTTTGATATTGATATTCTTAACTATATAATTAAATTAATGAAATTATATAAATTATTGTAATATTGATGGTATATTTGTTGAAACTGCAAAACATTCTATTTTTAGATGTCTAGATTGTTAGGTAATTGTTGACTCAGTATGAATATCTCTTATATAGTTTTCATTTATGCTCAATTCCATCGAAATATTGTTGTGCATTGACTAGGTCAATGCAAGGGTGCATTGACCATTTCAAAGACAAAAATGGTACATGTAACGACTAGGTTGTATCAACATGTGGACGTCTCAATTTTGACAAAAGAGAACGGAATTTGGAATTACGATGTCATTCGGGACTAAATTAAAAAAAAGAAAGGATTTTTTGACATGGCCTATGATTTCCGCCATCATTGTTGAAAAATACGTTAGAATTCACATCCAAATGTAGTAGTGAAATTTACATAAATTTTGGTTGGAATATTTTTTTATGGTGATTTGAAAAGTTTCATAGATTAAAAATAAAATAAATAGAAAATAAATCTAGTAAATATTAGTGGTCTCACATGGAAAGAGGCGGTGTAAAATATTATACGCCCACTAAACCTCCTAAAGGATCATCCATTACACCAGAAGAGCATGAAGAGGTGGAATTTGCGCTGTGTGAGTTTAGAGAAATAGTAGTGAACCTTGAATCTACATTGCTAAGAAAAGTGGACTCCATGAATATGGTAACTAAGAAAGAATTCAAGAATAGCCTTGAAAACTAAGATCAAGAAGTAAAAATGTCTCAATATGTAGAACTAGAAGATATGAATCCAACCATATATTTTCATGCTTTGGATGGAATTAACACCCCTCAAACCCTCAACATAGAAGGATATGTCAAAAAGAAAAAGGTAATAGTATTGATTGCATGTTCTAGTATTACCCATAACTTCATTACTTGCAAATAATTCAAACTTCTCAACTCATTTATATATCTAGCACTGGATTTTCAAGTAATGATTGCGAATGGGGGTACCAAATTCTAGGGGCAGTTTTTATTGGATATTCCAATGATTGGAATCCAAATGGGTGGTGTTGATGTTGTATTATGGTTCCAATGTTAGAATAATTGGGAACAATGACACTTGTGAGATTTTGGAGAAAATGATAAGTTGTAATATAGTTAGCAAGTGATTGAAAAAGTGACACAATAATAATATTCATCAACCATAAATAAGATATACAAAATGTCTTTTAGAAACCCATTATTCCATTTATTGTACAAATAATGAATCAATATTTACATATAGGCAATTTGAAATACTAAGAAAGGAAATTTGACTTTCTCACTAGTGCATGAAAATCTAGTTGGGCTTAACTAGTGCTCAAATGCTCATAGTTATCCATGCAATATCACACATAATTTTTAGCTAGCTCATAACTGACCTAAGTGGACAACTAGAGGCTTCGTTACGTAAAATAAACTATCTAATGCAATATGAACAACTCATGCATGAGAAAAATATGCTTAGAATAGTAAATGTGGGTCCTTTCTATCTAGAATAGTAAACCCTGCTTAGAATAGTCAAGTAAGTTTCCAACAATTACTCCAAAAATTAAAACATGCAATGTAGGACCCTATAAAACAGGAAATATTCCCTAATTGACTGAAAATCACCTTATATGCTAGAAATAGCCCCGAGAATCACAGTCACAATATAGAAATAATAGATTACCCCTTTGAATCTAATAATTAAGTGCTCCAGTGACTTAGATGGTCAAATTGATTCAAATTTGGACCATTGCAATCATGAGACCAATATCTAATACCCCAGGTGAGGGATTGATGCTAAGGATAGGGTAAATATGATCTAACATTCCTAGGGGATTTGATAATGGTTTGTGAGATGATGATATCATGAACATTGAATTTTAATAATGAATGTTGATATTGAATATGTTCATTGTTGGTTTAATGATATTGACCCAATGATGGTAATGACCTTGCCAATGTCAATTAAAACAAATGAGTCTAATTTGATGTCCATGACCTGGTGTGGCTTGAATATGGGAAGGACATTGGTGTGGTGGTTACAAATGAATGGTGTATACTTGATGGAAATTGTTATATAAATTGTTAACATGGAAGATAATGAACTATGGATTGATCATGATGATTTAGGCAATGGTTCAAAAGTGTGATGACATCAAACAATGCTCTTCTTTTCATTTCATTATATATTGGGAATTATTTGTGACCAAGGGGATCAATGTTCATTGATTAATATTTATGATGTAACTAGGGTAAAAATGAGGATGGGTGACACTATTATCTCTTTCACTCTAGATACCCAAAGCTATTTTAAAATGTTGTTCTTGATTGCATAATATTTAAATGTGGCGATTGGAGGAAGATGTTGTGTAAGTTGGAATTTCAGATAAGGATTTTACCCATATTATTTCATTGTATATTAACATGGATTAACATTTATGAATTATATGAAACGCTAGAATAAATAATTCTTATAAGTGCATTCTTGATAACATAGAATGATACATTTTTATTGATATTCATGTATCTATAAGGATGTTTATTGAATACAACTATAAAGGTTTATACCTTAAAGTGTATTTATGATCATGGGTAATTTCTTCCTTGAAGATATTTTCTTATGAATTAATGAGTATCAATTAATACTTATAATATTATTCATAACAAATATTGGTGATGCTTATTTACTAGATGATTAATATTGGCTCTGAATTTGACCCTTCTAGTCGTGATTATCATGCCTAACTATGCTAGACATAAAGGCCTTTATGATTTCCTAGGATATGACAGGCATTGATATTCCTAAATGTTGGTTGGTATCATAATTGATATATATTCCTTAATTTTGATTATACAAAATTAATATCTCTTGATGACGCCTTATGATGAACCCTTTCATGAATGTTAATGGATGAATACTTATATTTGGCATTGACTGTTGATATGTATGATTAGAACAACCTAAATCCTTTCTTATTATGATACTTAGGAACTAAAGTAAAAAATGGGGATGTTTTATCCACATTTGTTCAATGATGCATTGACTTCGAAGGATTGAATCCCTTGTTAGAGGGAGGTGAATATGACACCCTTATCATGACCTATATTTCCTAGTTATTAAACTTGAGTTAGATGGTTGCATGGGATACTATTTTGGACTCATCGTTCCCTTGTTGGTTCATTAGTGATGATTGGTTAGGTTATATTTGTATGATTGATGATCTTTATGATTCCAAATGATTACTTAATGATGATCTATAAAAATAAATGTGATACAACTATTTTTATGTTAATTGTTAATAAATGGTACCCATGAATATGCAACACAGTTGATATGACACAGGATTTTGTTGCATATGCATTGGTTTTAGTGGACTAACCTATGCTAGGTTGAGATATTTGTGATGAATGAGGAAATCATATCCAAAGATAGTCCTCATGATCCAATTGTTGGAAGACGTGTTGATGTTGAGCATAGGGGAGACCACTAATCTAGGAAGCACTAATGAATCTTCATACTTAGTTCAAGGTGATCCCTTATTTTAATTAAGGGACCCCAAGGTACCACTTTAACCACTAAAACTCTCATAATATGGTGATTTTATGTTGATGAGAGATGAATTACATGATAATACGAGGGCCTTATCCTATGAACTAAGATAATTTGTAACCAACTGTGAGACTAATGGACCTAGCATAAGACTAGTTGATAAGTGTGGGGCTCAAGACTTCCTTTGACCGATGTAAAATTGGGGAGTGACTGATGGAAACATTCTTCAAAATATAGGGTAAGGTTGTAACAGAGGGAGACAAGCTCAAGATGAAGTGATTTGTTGGAGATACAATATTGAGGGTAATGGTGATTGAAAAAACCAATAATGTTGTGGATATTGAGACTCAACTACATCGATCAAAGGAGACCAAGGGGTTACTGTCAAAAGACTATGGTGGTTCCCACAGTTTTGAGTGGATTGGGGAACCTATTTGTACATAAAGAATAACTAGTGGGGTATCCATGGTTTTGAACATGTTGGGGTGTTAGGATTATTAATCCTCCCTTGTCCAGTTTGGTCATATGTCTAAATCAGGAGTCCATCCAGTCTATTTTTGGTCATTAGCACCATTGGGTCCACTTGGCCTAATTGGAGCATATGTTTCAGTTACTAAAGTGTGGGGAACACTAATTGAGGCTTACTGCCACTGATTGCACTTGATTGCATTAGTTTAGGAGCCTCCTAGAACAATCCCTACAATTTAGGAGCCACTTGGAGTGCCGAAACCAACCAAGATCACTTCAGTTCAGTTGATGACTAGTCAAGCTAAGTTAGGAGTCAGTTACATTCAATTCTAGTCCTCTACATTCAGTTAGTGCTAGGTTTACATGACTGCACTCAAGAAGGGTGCATTTATCACCTACCACAGTCAATTAGCCTTAGTTAACACTGAAGTAACACTTGATTTGTGTTTTAGAACTTCGATGAACTCTGGTTATGGTTTAGACAAGGTCAGTTAACTATTGAGTCCTCCGATAGTGATTTAGACAAGGTCTTAGTTACCTACAGTCAAGTAGAGTCTATCAATTCGAATTTTCTCATGTGGATTCGAATTTCATGTATCTATTAAGGTCATTGTACTTCATTGTAATTATTATCTGATTACAGCTGCAAGCCATTTTTGCACTGTTTCATTCTTGAATTACTGAGTAAATTGTGTGATCTATTTTGTGAGTTGTGTGTTTGTCCACAGATATATGTGGTCAATTTAATATGGTATCAGAGCCTCGGCGAACAAGACACCTCTCCTCCTCAGATCTCCAGCTGGATCATTTTTTTTGAGCAAATTGCTCCTTCCAGTACTGCACCAGAAGTGGATAATTTACCACTTAATATCCCAAGTTAGGAAATTGTTGATCAAGCTTGCTTGATCAACTATGCTCGGTGTGAAGGAAATTCCAAAAGTGCAGACTATCGACCTTACTTTGTATGTTTGATTGTGTGACAGGTTATCATCTTTTCTTACAGCATTCGCTACAAGCAACGCTTTCTTCTCATTGCATTCGCTACAGCAGCTCAGTCCTTCTTACTGTATTCAAAATGGCTCATTCAATAGAGCCTCTCACTCCCTTCAACTATCACTAGTGGAAGGAAGACATGGTGTTAATGCTTCATACCAAGTAGCTCTTCAGACTCATAGAAGAAAAAGAGGCAGTGCCAGCTTTAGATAATGACAAAGAAAAGTACTTGAACAGGCTTAATGAAGCCCATGGACACTTGCTCTCCTCAGTCTCTAGAGATCTTCAATTCCACATCCAAGGATTGAAGACTCCTAAGGAGGTTTGGGACAAGCTTGCCTCCTTATTTGATAAGCAAGATGAGATGAGGATCTATTAGCTAGAAAATGATCTGATCACTCTTAATCCATCCAACTTCGAATCACTGAATGAATTCTTCACAAAGTTCCAGAACCTGATATATCAGTTGAAGCAATGCAAAGCGGAGAAGGATGAAGATCAGCTCATCCTTTCCATTCTCACAAAGCTCAATGTAGACTACTCATTATGTGTATCCACCTTCCAAACAGTAAGGCTCACTACTCCAAATTGGAAGATGCCCACTCTTAATTCCTTCATCCAATCTCTTATTTCTGAGAATGATAAATTGATCCAAATGGGGATCATTCGATCTTCCAAAGATCTAGCTCTGGTTGCAAGAGGAGATAAGGTAGCGAATGAAAAAGGGAAGCAAAGAGATGAGTCTCCAATGAAGAAAGAGCAGTCAAAAGAGCCTTCAGGTTTGAAGAGAAGCAATAAGAATGGCAAAGGCAAGGTCCTATGCTCTTACTGTAGAAGGGGCTTTCATTTAGAAAGCTCCTGTATGAGAAGACAACTTGGTGAAATGGCTCTTATTTTGAAGAAACATAACATTTATGTACTTGCTAGCTCAAGGAATGATGACTCTCAAGAAGAAGAAGGTGAAGAATACCAAAGGAAAGGCCATGCACTGAAGGCTTGCTGCACATCAACACATGTCTTCCTCATTGATTCTGGAGCTTCCAACCATATGGATGCATCCATATAATCATTCTCTTTTTTTCAGTCCTTTGATGGTCCCAATATTTAGATGGGCAATAACAGTAAAGTAAAAACAAAAGGGAAGGGCTCTGTCAAGCTTGACAATGGAAGGTTCAAAGATGTGCTATTTGTTCCCTCCCTAGCTTCAAAGCTGTTATCTGTCTATCAGATGACCCATACTGGATCTCCAAAGCAAGTGATCTTTGGTCCCGACCCAGTGGAGATCACAAATATCTCTACTAGGAGCATCATAGCAAAGGGTGTTGCAAATCATGCTTCAAAAGCATATGAGTTCTCACATTTCATGCCTCCTTCAGAATCAGTGCACTCTCAGCAGCGACTTGGAAGGGAAGGTAAAATCATTACATCTACTTCTTTTACAGCTTCTACTAGTATTGCAGATCCATCTTTACAAGTTTATGAGATTGAGATTCAGGGTGACTTAGACCTAGATTCAGTCCCTACTTCCAAATTGGAAGCTAGGAAGATGACTGGAAACTCACCTGACACTCAGAAAGGAAAGACCCTTCCGCTATGCCATGCAATCTTACCTCCTTCAGAGAGATGTAATAGACTCCCTGTAAGATGCTATATGGCAAGGGCTCAGTCTCACTACATTCAGAAGGATGGATATGATCATACACCTCTTCATTCAGCAAGAGACAATGGTTACATTCTTCCTTCCTTCCATCATCATTTTTGGAGAAGAGGGAGAAGTCTACATGCCATGCCCCAGAATAACTGTGCACAGCACACCATGCATGTTGCTTCACTACCTCACAGAGATGAAGATTGCAGCAACATATTTTCAAGTTTTTCAAACTTGAGACCTGATTCTACCTGCTTAGATAGAGGGGAGGCTTTTTTCCCATGTGTTTTTTTCCGCATTTCCTTGTATTAAGCAGTTACTTTATTTTACTTGATGTAATGGGTGACCTATGGTATTAGTTACCAAGGCCCACAGATTGTCCAAGTTAGCATTCAAGGAGAGTGTTAGGATTATTAATCCTCCCTTGTCCAATTTGGTCATATGTCTAAATCGGGAGTCATGTCTAAATCGGGAGTCCATCCAGTCTATTTTTAGTCATTAGCACCATTGGGTCCACTTGGCCTAATTGGGGCACATGTTTCAGTTACTAAAGTGTGGGGAACACTAATTGAGGCTTACTACCACTTATTGCAATTGATTTCATCATTTTAGGAGCCTCATAGACCAATCCCTACAATTTAGGAGCCATTGGGAGTGCCGAAACAAACCAAGGTCAGTTCAGTTCAGTTGATGACTAGCCAAGCTAAGTTAGGAGTCAGTTACATTTAGTTCTAGTCCTCTACATTCAGTTAGTGCTAGGTTTACATGAATGCACTCACGAGGGGCGCATTTCTCACCTACCACAGTCAATTAGCCTTAGTTAACACTAAATGTAACACTTGAGTTGTTTTTTAGAACTCTGATGAAATCCAATTATGGTTTAGATAAGGTCAGTTAACTATTGAGTCCTCCAATAGTGATTTAGACAAGGTCTTAGTTACTTACAGTCAAGTAGAGTCTATCAATTCGATTTTCCTCATGTGGATTCGAATTTCATGTGGCTATTAAAGTCATTGTACTTCATTGTAATTATTATCTAATTACTTTTTTGATTAATGAAAGCATTCACAACTGCAAGCCATTTTTGCATTGTTTCATTCTTCAATTGTTGAGTAAATTGTGTGATATATTTTGTGAGTTGTGTGTTTGTCCACAGATCTATGTGCGCAATTTAATACAGGGGACCAATTTGGTGATGGATGGGATTATTATAGTTTTCGGTAATTAAGGGAATCAATTATGATGATGGACAAAATTCCCATGGTTTTGGGTGAGTAGGAGAACTTTTCCCATGATGGCATGATGATTTTTATGCAAACGTGAAGATGAGTACCCCGTGAATCAATTCCATGCACATTTTTCCTGGAGGAATAATTGAAAAGAATTGGTTTCTTCACAGGGTGGGGCCCCCAATGTTTCCTTTGCAAGAGTGATGATATAAGTGATATTTGAAATGGTGAGGTTCTCATTGGGGTATGAGTGGTTAATTGTGAATCTAGATCATAACATGTTCTGAGGAATTTGGTCGCATCAACTACTAAAGTTGGAGGATTAAATGCAAAACTATATAAATGATGAACTATTGGTTAATATTTCCAAAGTGGGGAAATTTCTCGGGCTTGTGGGGAATTAACATCATGGGTGAATAATTATGACAAGGTTTTCAATGGCACTCACACCCATGAGGGTAACATGCTATTGCTGTGATGATGTTGATGGCACATTATCACCGGGAAAGAGAAACTTATGGTTATTAGTGGGAATACTGGTAAATGCAATGTAAATAGAGGGAATACGTTTCCTAGATGCCATAGTCAAGATGATACATGTGATAGGAATCGTGCACCATTGTTGATGGGGTTTGAAAGTATTCATGTCTTGATTTGGATTCCACACACATGACACAAATACCCAAGTGTAGTAAAGGACATGAAAAAGGTATTGACAATGCAAAACTTAAATAACCAAAACATGTAGCGCACATGTAGTGTGAGCGAGGGATTTCAAGATATAATTATTACAAATACAACCCATTGACAAGGTTATTGAGGGTTATTCCTTTGGGATCTTGTAATATGTATGCCCCCATCAGGTAGGCATTACTTTAAAAAATATGGTCTAGTCCATTTAAATACAAACTTCTCGGGTCTTAGTTTTGAGTCTTTCTTGGTGTTGAACACTATGATAAATTCCGCCTTGCTAAAGGTGGGGGGGATTTGGTGGTCATAGTGTGCTTTGCATCAAAGTTTCATGGCGTTATTCTACTATAGAAATTCCCTTCATTCTTCATCGAGGTGTTCGAAAGTGAACAATCATTGCTCGAGAGTCAAGGTATTCAGTAACAATTATAATATGGATTGGAGTGAAAAGGTCTGACACTTAATAGGCATGATTGATTCGACATCATGGAAAGGGTGAAATGGGATAAATCCTATGGAATTTTTAACAGAGGTTTTGTATGCCCATAAAGTGGGGAATAACATATGGTGCTATTGGATTTGTTCTTATTCATTGTGCATTGGAGCATAGTTTTAAGTACTTTGTTCACAGCCTCAACTTGTCCATTGGCTTGAAGGTAATAAGATACATAATTCATGTTTGAATCCTAACAACAATGCTAACTCCTCAAAAGTCTGTTTGAATCCTAACTGCTTTGGTACACGAAAGCAAGAAATAACATGATTAAAGAAGAACCATGCGGTTGTGGTACAAGAACAATGAAACGTAGGCATGTATTTAGCCCACTTAGTGAAGTAGTTGACTGCCACTATGATGTATTTGTGACCCTAGGATAAATGTGGTCAAATATCCATGAAATCAATTTCCCATTTGCAAAAGGGATAATGGTGATAACTTAATGGAGGGGAGGGAGGGGTGCTTATATTTTTCATAAAAATACTTAGCAATTGACACATCTCTTGACAATGTAAACATAGTCCTTGAACAATTATGGCCAAAAAAAACCCACACAGAGTATCTTTTGGATATTGGCCAACCTGGAGAGGTGGCCACCACTTGCACACTGTGGAAATCATTAAGGACTTGTTCATCTTCTTTGTGTGATAAACAAACTCATAAATTGTTGTCAATCATGTGATGATATAGAACGTATCCAAGGAGGATATATTAGGGAGGTTGATTTTGGATGCACCACCATTCATTATGGGAGAGGTGACAGGAATTTTTTTGAGTTTTGAGGTAAGTCAAGATGTTTCCATACCATGGGTCATCACCGGCTATAGTGAAAATATCTTTATCTAGTAAATTATCATTCACATGTTATTCCAGAGTAGTGGCCGGGATATCAGTGATGAGCTTGGTGAGACCCAATTTTTTTTTCTTTTGGGGATAACAAACTCAAGATCGAATTCTTGGAGAATAACAATCCACTGAGAAAATTTACCATTTCTAAGTTGTCAACTAAGTGTGTATTGCATAGGATTAGAGTCTGTGGAGACTATTGTTTTGTGCAGTAATATGTAGTGGTGCAATTTCTACATGGAAATGATTACTACTAGTGCAAGATTCTCATCATGAGTGTACTTGAGTGCTGGTCCTACTAATGTTTTGCACATGTAGTAAATGACATGTTCATTGGAACCATCAACTTGCTGGACTAGAATGACTATAACAACATGAGCCAATACTAATATATAGAGTATAAAATCTTTGTATAAATCCAATGGGGAGATGAGGGATGCAAAAGACAATGCTTTCTTGATTGTTTCGAATGAGATTTGGTCTTATTCATCCCATTAGAAATGGGTTCCCTTTTGAAGTAGTTGCAGGAAACCATAGGTCTAAGTAGAATAATTGGGGATAAAGCATTGAATAAAAGTGGACTTCCCTTCCACACTTTGAAACTACCATCATGTGTGGGGGAGGAGGCAAGTTAAGAATGGATTGGACTTTATATGGGTCAACAGTAATACCATATTAGTAAATGATGAAGCCTAATAAGTGTCTTGTGGTGACACAAAACACACATTTGAGGAGATTTAATCATATGTTGTAGTTAAGACACCATGTGAAAATGGTTCATAGGTTGCATAGGTAGTCAACATGCTTTTAGGACTTGGTAGTGAGATCATTGAGGAAGGCTAGGATGACGTGAGTTAGATTATTGAAAACATATTTCATGTCCCATTGAGAGGTGGCCATGACATTCTTTAACTCAAAGGGAATGACCCAATAGGAAAAGGTCCCCGCCATGGTGTGGTAACTGTCATTTTGTACTGATATTGTGGGTGGATTCATATTTGGTTGTAGTTAGAAAACCCATCCATAAAAGACAACATTTCACTACTCGCACATGAGTTGAAAATTTGGTCGACAAATGAGATGGGGAAATTGTCTTTGAGACATGCAAGGTTGAGATATTTGAAGTTGGTACAGATGCATATGGTGTCTTTCTTTTTATTTACTAGGATAGGGTTTGATACCCATGACTTATAAGCAATTGGGAAGATGAATCTTGTCTAAAGTATTTGTTTTATCTCAGCCTTGATAGCTAGTTCCTTGGAGGGATGAACCAGTTGTTTCTTTTGTCTAATTGGGACAATGTATGGCCAAGTGTTGATGTATTGTTCGACAATTGCAGGGATTAATCTGGGCATTGTAACATACGGCCATGTAAAGACATTTTGAAATTATTTGAAGAGGGTGGTAAATTTGATGACTTCTTGTAGTGAACAAGAGGTTCCAATGGAGATGTTTTTTATCCGTCCAGGCGTGACAAAAATATCGATCTAGATTGTGGGAAAAATATTCTCTAGATTAACCGCATGTCTAGGGTGGGAATGGGGTTTTTGAACCAATCAACATGTTTAGGAGGTAAGAAGTCTTTGGATTAAATGGTATATTATTGGGCTACTTTGTCGATTGGCTGGAAATTGGTAGGGGTGAAGGAAGACCTATGAGGGAGGTCATCCCATGGGGGCTCATACAAGTAAATGGCCTCAACTATAGATTCATCTATGGAGAAGAGGTATTCCTCTAACATGTCATCATTGGAAGAGAGTGAGTCTTCAGACTTGATATTGGTAGCCTTATCATCAGAGGTAAGAGGGATGAGTCTCTCGATGAGGTGTCTCCTCATATGTTGTATGTGGAGATGACTAGAGGGGTGATGAATCAATGTACAAGATATATGTGTAGTTGATGGTGCTTGGTGGAGGGGGAATAATCTCATATTGGGAAGTGATAAGAGGATCGTGTGTTGCCACCAATAATGGAGGTGAGACGAGGGTTCTTCCATCGAGTGATAATATAGTCTTTATTGTTGGGTGAAATGGAGATAAATGGGATGTCTTATTCCTGTTGAGTTTAGTTGTCATTGATGTCAAAGAAGTTCATTAATGTCAAAGGAAGTGATGATGTGTCATGTGTGTTGAGGCTAGGAAACCCCATGATGGTGTTGTGTTTCTATTACAAAGTCATTGTTGCAATCTGACATCATTCTAGAACACTATGACAATTTTGGAAGCTGACTAAGTCTCTCCAAAATGGTTGGTTGAATCATCCATGTTAGCGTAACTCATCCAATCACTAAGAAACGGTCGACGTAACTCATCCAGCCAGTACGAAACGGTCGATGTAACTCATCTGGTCGCTATGAAATGGTTGGTGTAACTCATCCAGTTGCTATGAAATGGTCAACGTAACTCATCCAATCGTTGCGAAATGCTCGGTGTAACGCATCCAGTCACTACAAAATGCTCAGTGTAACTCATCCAGTCGCTGCGAAATGGTCGACGTAACTCATCCAGTTGCTACGAAACGGTCGAATGAATCATCCATGTCAGCATAACTCATCCAGTCTCACTGAAATGATCAGAGAGGTTGGGAAGATATTGTTTCAACATAACTGAAATCAATCCACCGACACCCTCAAAGGTGACTCACGACTAAGCATCAAAACGATCAGAGAGATTGGCTGATACCATCGAAGGTGACTCACAAGTGAGCATCAAAATGATCAGAGAGATTGGATGACACCATCGAAGGTAACTCACGATTGAGCATTGAAATGATCTGAGAGATTGGGACACCATTCTAGTCAACTCGAAGTAATAAAGGTTGATGACATCTTATGGAATGCCAGAAAAGACATAAAGGGCTTGAGTAGGCCCATAGGGGCTTGTGAAAAGACCACAAGGGCTTATATGACCACAGGGGTTTAAAGAATCCTGCAAGAGCCTAATATGCTCACAAAGAGGGCTGAGGTTGAGCCCGCAAAGACTAAGGGATGCCCGCAGGTGCATGGTTATGCTCGTAGGAGAAAAGGTTAAGCTCACAAGAGGATTAAGGAAGCTCGTAGACATGAGATTTCCAAAGAGTTTTTAATTAATTAGGACTGAGATGTCCAAAGAGTTTTTAATTAATTAAATTAATTAGAAATCCGTAATGACAAAATTTATGAATTTAAGAGTAATTAACAGAGATTTGAAGAGGCACGAGGATGAAAGAGCATAAGTTCATTTTGAAAAGGTGTGATGGTTAAATTATAAAAGAGAATATATAAACAGAAGTGTGAAATGAAAATAAGGTGTCTCTAGTGTCCATATCAATGTAGCAGTAGCAGAAGTTAGAGACCAAGGAAATGATGGAAGATCAGTGACAAAATTGAATAAACAAGAAGATCTCAAAGTCTGAATAAATCAAACTAGGGTTGTAGGATGGTGCTAGGGCAGGCTACAAGCCTGCAGGGGTTTGTAGCCTCCTTCTACTAGTAGTTGGTAAATAGGTTATTGTCGCATCCTTTCAGTAGCAGCTGATAAAACTAGGGGTTTGTAGCCTCCTTCCAATAGTAGTTGGTAAATAGGGTGTTGTAGCATCCTTTCAGTAGCAGCTGATAAAACCAGGGGGTTGTAGCCTCCTTCCAGTAGTTTCTGCTAAATAGGGTGTGGTACCATCCTTGTCTATTGGAGTAGGTAGAAACTATTTATAAATATAATTTTGCAGTAATAGGACATATTGGTGGTTTTCCCAATTGGGTTCCATGATAAAATATGTGTTCTATGTTTTTTTTTATTATGTGTGTTATTTATTACTGTTAAAAGTGGTTTTAAATTATAAAAGTTAACAATACTGATTCCCCCCCCCCCCCTCTGCCCCCCATCTCTGTATTGTCCAATATTCCAACAATTGGTACTAGAGCAGGTTCTTTCTTTATAGTTTAACCACTAGATGGAAGATCCTACTTAAAAAAAAAACCACTATGGATCAATAAGAAGGGTTACCCACTAACATACCTCCATTATTCATAGGAGAAAATTATGCATACTAGAGTGTGAGAATGAAGTGTCATCTAATGTCTCTTCGATGGAATATTTGGGAAGCAAATGAAAGAGAATATAAAATAACAGACAACAATCTACCTACAGACAGTGTGGATCTAGGCCAATATGAGGGTAATGCAAAAGCCTTAAATGCCATCCTGAGTGGATTGACAAACACTGTATTTGTAAAAGTCATGCAATGCAAAGCTGCCAAAGAAGCTTGGGATAAGTTGAAGATTATCTATGAAGGGGAATCCAAGGTCAAAGAATCCAAGATTCAGACATATAGAGGGAAGTTTGAGAGCCTAACAATGAAAGAAGAAGAAAACATTGGAGAATACCTTGTAAGAGTAGATAAAGTTGTAAATTCTATTAGAGGCCTTGGAGGAAAATTAAAGGAAAGAGAAGTATTTGATAAGGTACTAATAACATTGCTAATGAAGTATGACTCAAAAGTGTCCACTCTAGAAGAGCGAGATGATCTTGATTCTATGACAGTAGATGAACTACATGGGATCTTCACTGCATATGAGATGAGGATAGGACAGAATGAACCTTCAAGAAAAGAGGCAACATTAAAAGCCCTATCCAAGAATCAATTAGAGATCCTAGATGATGAAGAAGCTCTCTTCATCAAAAAACTTGAGAAAGGCACTGGGAAATATAAAGGAAAGCTACCTTTGAACTATTTTAACTGTGGAAGAATTGGATATTTTGCCAATAAGTGTCCTTACCCAAAACAAGAGGAGAGTGATCATGACGAATCTTGTTTTCATGAGTGTAAGGCCATGGATAAGAAGAAGTTTAAGAAAAAGAAGGAAAACTTATATTCCAAAGAATATAGTGACGATGAAAGTAAAGATGTAGAAATCCTATTCATGGGAATAGATACTCAAACTCAAAATGCTGAATCATATGAGGAATTAGAAGTGGACCTAGAAGCTCAATACATAGTTGTTGTTGATGAAATTGAAAAATGTGAGAGAAGGAACAAAGTTTTGAAATAGAAACTGTCAAAGTACCAAGAAGAAACAAATCAAATTATTATGGACTTGAAGAACCAACTACAAGAGGCCAAGAATACTGAAGAAGACCTAGTAGTTTTGCTCAAAGAGAAATCCAAGATTCTGAAAAAATTGAAAAAGAGATTATTCAACTTAGAAAGGGGGTTGATGAAAAATCTATCAAATCAAATTTTGTGAATAGCTCAAGGATATTAGATGATATCTTAAGTAGCAAAGAACCATCAAGTGATAAATCTATCCTAGGATATGACAAAGTAAAGAAGCCAGAATATTCCTCTGTCACAAACCAAGGTGGGAATAAAAGAAGCAATGTTGATGCACTAAAGATTCCTGTTACAAAGGAAGAAAGAAAGAAATTTGTTCCATCCTTCTATGACAAAAACATAATTAATGAGGTATCTAAGAGACCAATGACAAATATATATCAGCAGATCTTTTTGGGTCACTGTTGTTCTTGTAATAATTTTGGTCATAAAGCCCTAAAATGCAGATCTTATGGAACGGTTCATGAATACAAGAAGGATGTACCTAGTAAACCAAAGGAAAGAAATCATAACTGTTTTGGATCTCTTCAAATATATGACATAGAGTGTTACAAATGTAATAACTTTGGACATAGGGCTAGAGAATGTAAACTAAGAAATAATTTTTCAGTAGAGGCTCAGAAACAGTGGAAGAAGATGGAATTCGGGAAGCAGAAAGATCAAAGATTCCTCAAAGGAAAGTTCCATGGTTATTGCTAATGTTGTCATAAGTTTGGTCACAAGGCTGCTGACTGCAGGACCAAGGGAAAAGAACAAGAAACAAATAGAGAAGATGATAAAGGACAAATAAGCAGGACACCTCATGGGAAGATGTGGAATAAAAATTCAGATTACAAAGACTCAGAAGAAACACAAATTTAAAACATTTGCGAGGTCTCCAAAGATGATGATGAGCATAATAGTACCATCGATAAAAATGACATTTATTATGAGGAAAAGAAAGATGGAGATGTAAAAGAATACACCAATGAAGATGAAGATGAAGATGAAGAAGGATATATTGATTGTGGAATCCTTTTCTAAAATCTCTCATGATCTAAAGAGATCCCTGAAAATAACATTAGGAGGGATCATAAACTCAGGGGGGGTTAAATTCAGAAAATTCAATTGGTATCTAATGTTGAGGTATGATGAAAGCTATCTTCCTAAAAAATAAGAGATTATCAGGGTTTAATGATAAGACTGGTGCATGGTTGAGATAGAGAAAAGGTGCATAAAATTGGCTGGAAGTAGACTGAGAGAGACTCAATAATGGATCAGAATGAAGCACAGTGATAGGGGGATTCTATGAATTTATCACTTAGGTTATCATTCAAACACTTTCTGCAAGAAGGAAAATAAGGATGCTAAATAAGACTATCATTCTTCAAGCAATGATTAGTACCAATTCCAGTTAACAAAGGGAAGAGACATGTTGGCAACGGAATTTGTTAGAAAGAAGGAAAGAAAGCATGTCAGGAGGAGATATGTTGACAAGGGGAGCTATCAGAAGGAAGACTTTGTCATTAATCTCAAAGGGGGAGAAAATTAAGGAGTTGTTACCATCAATGCCAAAGGGGGATAATGTTGAGTTTAGTTGTCATTGATGTCAAGGAAGTTCTCTCAAAACCCCAAATTTCTGAAAAATTAATTTTTTTTTAAAATAGCATATATTCTCATTAAATGCAGTCATTAACTGTTTGACTAGTTTTATGTTACTAGAATTATAACTTAATAATCTTTTGATTATACTTATCTTTAAAGAATAGTTTCTTTTCAGTTACTGATTTGTTTTCTGTTTGTGACCACAAGGGGGATTGTCATGAAATACTGGGCTTACTTAGCTTCCGAGCTAACGCAATAGTTTTCCTTCTCTTACAGATATGCAGGTAAGAAGTTCGGGTCGCTGCTAACAAATCTCTAAAGTATGCAATAACGAATCGCTGTTGATTAAGAATTCTCAATACTTTCTGTTAATTATACTATGCTTCTGCAATCATGATGGTTTCCAGTTATGTTATAGTAGATTTAGTTAAGCTCGAAGGTCGAGCATTCTGCCATTCTGGCACTTATTTTCTGTACAGATATGCATTTTATTTTTACTATTAAAAAATATTATTAGGGTTTCTGTACCTGGTTGATAAATTGACTTTCTGGTTAATAAGAATCTGTAAATAATGATGTATAATCTATACCCTTTAATGATATAGGGTTTCTATGTATTTATTTTCATAATAATTTTTAAGTACTGTTCATATACTTGTAGCTCAGACAGTACAATTAATTTTGGGTTGTACTTAAAATAATAAGAACCCTACTTTATAATAACAGTAATAATATTCCTATAGACATATTGAAAGATAACACTTTGTTATTTAATTCTTGTATAATTTATGCTATACTATGTATGTTCTCTTGTAATTAGTTTGTTTTATTGGTTATGATATTTATTTATATATCAAGAATTTAATTAACTCTATCTAGAGTCTATCTTATAAGCATAGATCTTAACCTTCATTCATAATAAAATAATAACAGCTCTAGAAACTGTTCGAGCTCAGTCTAGAATAAAAGAAGGTCAATAATAAAATGATTTCATCACTATACATACATAGAATCTAGACCATGTTGATTTGACAATAAGATTTACTCATTATATAACTACTCCTACCTTCAGTTTATTATTCGACATAATATAGTGAAGTTATTCTATTCTGAAAGAAAGAAACTGTAAGGTATAACAGTAGATACATCCGGTCTAATCCTACTCTTCTATTTATTCTTTACAACAATAAAATTGCTGAAAGTGAAATATTGAACAAGGAAAATAATTTCAACTATAAACTCATTCTACTGTCAGTAAGACATCTTTTCTGAAATTAGGTAAAGAAACAATTTACTATTCCACAATCTCATCTTACTATCCTTATTTAAATTTTTCCCTGTGCTGGAGTACGGTCTAGTAAAAACCCAGATGTGGAAAAACACAGTGGGTCTTTACTTTTCATCAACAGATTCTATTACTGATAAACTAAAACACTCTCATCATTAAACCATTTAAATAACTACTAACATAACATCCAACCATTCACAGTTACTAAAACAAAGACAGTTAGGTGATAGAACCTACTTAAGCTTTGGACAACAATAGCAATGGGAGGTCGTTCCTCCCTACCAACTCCTGGAGAGCGCTCAAACAGCGACTCCTCAGGACCCCCGAGCTTGCTCTGGTCTCCCTAGCTGGAACTAGGTGCAGCAATAGTCAGATTCCAGTCTTCAAACTCATTATTAATCCAGAACTTATCAGTAAGTTCTCCTAGCTAACAAGATGTAATAAACAAGTTACTGCAGCAATCCTCTCAAAACAACTTCCTTACTGTTTTTCCCTTTTTCCCCAAATGAATTTCCTGAATAGCATTCCACCTGAATGTTTCTTCTCTGGAAAATATCTGAGCAGCCTTAGCTCTATTCATTGGGTACTTTTAAAATATTGCCTAGGTCTTTTTGGGTTAGTTGTCATTTAATGAGCCACCTGCTTTGATCCCACTTTCTTGGGGGATCATGACCCCAAATATAGGGAAGTTGCCACCTGCAACTTAGGAAGTGTTTGAGGATGCTGCCACTTGTCTTTTTCCCTCCACCTAGTTCCATCCACCAGTTTGACCAGTAACCTCTTTTTAACAGCTCTCCCATGCTGTTGTCTCCACAATTTATTTATAAATAATAAAATATTCTGAATTACATTCCACTTCTGTTGACTCTGTTGAGTCATCAGTTCCTAATTAGCATTAAATTTAACGTAATGTCTCAGGAATATAATTAAAACAATTAACATTATTTTACAAAATTGGGGTATGTGACATACACACCCCCTTAAAATGTAACATCGTCCTCAATGTTACTTATTCTTCATCCTCTGCAACCTCCTGGAATAGATTCACGTATGCTTCCCGCATCTTACTTTCCAGTTCCCAAGTAGCCTCTTCAGGAGTAAGGTGCTTCCATTGCACCTTCACCTGTCCAATGGCACGGTTCCGCAGAGTAATTTCCCTCCTCCCGAGAATACATTTCGGTTCCACCATAATTTCTCCTTCTGGTTCCACTTGTACAACATTCCAATCAATCACATGAGTAGCATCATGAACATACTTTTTTAGAACAAAAATATGAAAAACATTATGCACTTTCAAGTTAGGGGGTAAGGCTAGCTGATATGCAACTTGACCAATTCTAGATAAAATTTCAAACAGACCACAGTAACGTGGTGCTAGTTTTGCACAACTCCCCAGTCTTAGGGAGCTTTTCTTTGGTCTTA
>LPNX010785647.1:134984-147026 GCA_001517045.1 Pseudotsuga menziesii
CGACTATAGAGGGAATATCCGCGTATGCACGCGGTTATCGGGGAAAAGGTCGCGTATATCATTTTTATAATGTTTTTAGGGATGGTCAATGATACATCAAAAGACAACAAATGGTCCATAGGGAATAATGAGTCTGCAGCGGGATAGGGGAAGGCCATACAATGTGTGATTCACCTAGTGTGGTGAAATCTGCTAAACAAGGTCCTAACACCAATCTATCTACTGGATTATTCCAGGAGATAGGAGTGTTGCATTTATTCCCATACAAAATTTCGAATGGACTAAACTTAGTTGATGAGTGATATTTATTATTATATGCAAACTCTGCTAAATGCAAGTAGTCCTCCCACTTACCTGGCTGATCCTTAACATACATTCTTAACAGATCTTCCAGCACTTGATTCACTTTTTCAGTCTGTCCGTCTATCTGCGGATGGAAAGAGGTGCTAAAATTCAGTGTTGTGTTTAGTCCCTTAAACAAGGACCTCCAAAAATTCCCTGTGAATTTAGGATCCCTGTCTGAAATGATGACCTTAGGTACTCCATGTAACCTAAAAATCTGCTTTAAAAATATATCAGCTATATTGGCAGCCTTGTAAGTAGTCTTGACAGGATTAAAATGTGTTGCTTTACTTAACTTGTCAACTACCACCATAATTGAATCATTCGGATTCTGATTTCTGGGCAATCCAGTAATAAAATCCAAACTGATGATCTCCCATTTCCAACTAGGAATAGCAATGGTTGCAGTAAACCAGCTGGATGTTGGTGTTCGGTTTTCACTTGTTGACAGTCCAAACATCTAGCTATGTATTCAGCTACTTCAGATTTCATATTAGGCCAGAAATATTCTTTTCTTAGCATGGTTACAGTCTTTTGGTAACCTGGATGTCCTGAGTAAGGTGTTTTATGAACTTCGTCCAGAATCAACAACTTAACCTTAGACACATTAGGCACATACAATTTGTCCTTAAACAATAAAAATCCATCTTTATTTAGACGATAACCTTTTATTAAGATTTCTATAGGTTCTTCTTTAACTGAAATTTGTAATTTTTGATAAATTTCATCCAATTTTACCCCTTCAGTAAGCTGTTCATTTAAATCAGAAGAATAAGTGTTGATTGTTGCTGTAAAGTTCAGCTTTGCGTTTCTTCTTAAAGCATCAGCCACCTTATTTTCTTTTCCTTTTATGTGTTGGATTTCAAAATCATATTCACTCAAGAAGGCTAACCACCTTGATTGTCTTGCATTTAAGTTGGGCTGATCTAAAATGTATTTCAGACCTTTATTATCAGTCATTAAAATAAACTTTCTGCCTATTAAGTGGTGTCGCCACATTTTTAAGGCATGTGTAACAGCAGCAAGTTCTAAATCATAAGTTGCATAATTCTTTTCATGGATCTTTAACTTCCTGGACTCATAGGCAATGACATGCCCGTCTTGAGTCAGCACACTGCCTAAACCGTCATTACAAGCATCGGTACATACCATGAAATCTTTATTAGGATCTGCTATTGTTAGAATAGGCGCAGTTGTTAATAAGGTTTTTTATTTCTTAAAACTTTCCTCGCACTTTAAGTTCCAATCGAATTTCTTTCCTTTCTTTTGCAAGGAAGTGATTAGATTAGCTATTTTTGAAAAGCCTTCGATGAATCTTCGGTAATAACCGGTAATTCCCATAAATGACCTAACATCTGTTACGTCCTTTGGAACAGGCCAATATTCGATTGCCCGAATCTTTTTGGGATCGACAGAAATCCCTTCTTTAGTCACTACGTCACCTAAGTACTGGATTTCATCTCTAAAGAAATCACTCTTGCTGAACTTCGCAAAAAGTTGTTGCTCTCGCAGCTCTTGTAAAACTATCCGTAAGTGTTCCTTATGTTTCGCTTCATTTTTAGAATAAATTAAGATGTCATCGATAAACACGACAACAAATTTATCTAAGTATTTATGCATTATATTATTCATTAAGCACATAAAGACAGCTGGGGCATTGGTAAGCCCAAATGGCATTACGACAAATTCATAATGTCCATACCTTGTTCTGAAGGTTGTCTTGAAGATGTTCTCGTCTTTAATTCTTACCTGATGATATCCTGATCTCAGGTCTATTTTGGAGAACACCGTAGCTCCACGTAGCTGATCAAACAGATCATCTATTCGAGGCAACAGATATCTATTTTTAATTGTCATTTTATTTAGTTGACGGTAATCTATGCATAGTCGCATAGTTCCGTCTTTCTTTTTAGCAAAGATGACCGGTGCTCCCAAAGGGGACACACTAGGTCGAATGTACTTCTTATCTATTAACTCTTTTAACTGTGATTTTAATTCATTGAGTTCTAAAATATTCATACGATACGGAGCTTTCGAGCTAGGTACAGCACCTGGTACTAGCTCAATAGTGAAATCCAGTTCCCTCCTAGGAGGTAATCCTGGAATTTCCTCTGGAAACACATCAGTAAATTCGTTTAAAACAGGAATGTCTTCTATTTTTAACTTATCTTTTTCAGACTTACTTGCCTCATCTGTAATGGTTACAGCATAGACTTTACACCCTTTTCTGACTGCTCTTTTAAGTTGTAAAGCATAAATCTGCCTGATTACAGTTTTCCTAGGAATACCCTTAACTGTTACTGGTTGTTCATTATTATTTACGCATGTAAAGGTTTTATCAAAATAGTTTAAAACTACTTTGTGCTGCTCTAACCAATCCATACCAATTAGTAAATCATACGAGCCAAGTGGAAAAACATTAAGCTTAACTGTAGTTTTGAAATCATCTATCAGTAAAGCACATTCTTTCACATAACATGTTACTTTTCTTTTTGCCCTAGTGGCTAATTGAACTAACCAGGAACTATCAAACTTTTCAACAGTCAGTTTACACTTTTCTACTATCTGAGGTGAAATGTAACTAAGACTAGCTCCTAGATCAATTAAAATGGTTATAGAGGTTTGGTTAACCATACCTTCTACTTCCACCATGGAAGTCTGATAATCAGCTTGGCGGTTCTCCAACGCTGCATTTATTCTGAGCATAGTCCTTGCAAGTTCTCCAACAGTCATTTCATCATGTACAGTGTGAATGTTGCTGTTTGACTTTTTTCCGATTTGGGCAGACCGAGGCATAATGCGGGCCATTACATTCATAGCACTTAACAGGCTCCTTTCGTTCAAAATTCTTAGTAAAATTCCCATGATTGTTCGCAGCTTCCTTGCCTTTAAAGTTGCTGGAATTATTAAAAGCACCATTTCTATTTCCCTGGAAGTTCTTACCCTTAGAATGATTTCTGTTCTTATTATTCTTGAAATTTTTCTGGGGTACAAATTCATTTTTCTTAAACTCAGGCTGATTACTGTTCTTTTTATCCTTCCAGTTGGCTATACCTTCTTTCTTTTTGTTCAGTTCAAAACAGAAATTAGCCTTCCGCATGGCTTCCTCCAGAGTCTTCGGGTTATCATACTCGATTATGTCCTTGATGTGATATGGCAAACAGCTGAGAAACCGCTACACTTTAGGTTTCTCATCGACTAAATAAGGTACATACCTCAACAAGCTTAAGAATTTACTGTTTAAATCCTTCATAGTCATGGATCCTAACTTTAACTCGTAAAATTCTTTAGCTCTTTCTTCATAATATTTTTCGGACAGAAATTTCTTCTTGAAGTACCTTTTAAAGGTACTCCAATTAACTTCTTTTTCCTTGATCCCCTTGACTCGTTTCAAATCTTGCCACCATATGTCTTCTTTCCCAGAGATATTATAGATGGCCATTCTTTCCTTCAGCTGATTTGAATAATTGTAAATCTGAAAATACTTCCTCATCCCGAATAACCAGGACTCTGCTTCTTCCCCTTTTTCGGTCTCTCCGTTAAAAGTTGGGGGCTTTATTTTTTTAAACTCCCCGGAAACATTAGACGAAATTTGGGGTCTAAAATGGGCCTTATAAGAAAACGTGCCAAAAGAAGTTTTTGTGAGTTGGAATTCAAGAACCAATAGAATTTCAATAAAATAAGTCAACCATAATGGTTGAATTGGCATATTTGTCATTAAAAAAACTACTTTTTTTGTTCGTATTTTCGACATATCTCATTGTGTTTTTACTCAAATTTCGATCGGGAGAGCTCGTTGGATGCAGAATTTGATTCCACATCCAACGAGTACCCACACTGCATATTTTTCACGGACCCCGCTACCCCAAAAACAAGAAGTACCTGAAAAAACATGATGATGATGTCATCATCACATTTTTTCAGGTATTTCTTATTTTTGGGGTAGCGGGGTCCGTCAAAAGTATGCAGTGTGCGTACTCGTTGGATGCGGAATCAAATTCTGCATCCAACGAGCTCTCTCGATCGAAATTTAAGTAAAAACACAGGGAGATATGTCGAAAATACGAACAAAAAAAGTAGTTTTTTTCTTTCTTCCTCCAAAATTAATCAATATTATTTTATTATTTTAACTATTATTTTATTATTTTAACTATTATTTTATTATTTTCCTTAGGAGGCCCATTTTAGACCCCAAAATTCCTCTAATGATCTCTTTATATGGCCTATACTTCTTCTTTCTGTCATACAACTCAGCCTCACTACTGTCACTAGTAGTGTAATAGCTTTGTTGTTTCCTGAACCCTTCAGATGATGAACTGCTTTCAGGTTTAGCTAGCTTCATCTTTTTAGATCCTTTCTGATGGCTAGCTTCCTCAGATTCGAATCTTTTTTTCCTTCCTTCAGTCTAAAATTTTTCCATCAAAATTTGGTTCAACTCTTCTTGAGTTTTCAATATCTTCTCATTGTCCTTCTTGACTCATTCCATTTCAGTCTTCAAATCCTTTATAGTCTGCATCAGTTCTGGAGAGTGAGCAGTTACCTCTTCTAACATAGGTTCTCTGGACATCTGTCTTGTCTCGGTGTTTGGAGATTCCTCCTGAGCATATTCTCCTAACTTCTCCATTCCTGCCTGTTAGATTCAGAAAAAGAAATTTTCTATTCTTTACATAAAACAAAATACAGATTAGTACATTATTTTTACGGTTCTGTGGAAACTAGTTGGGCCACATTCAGGCCTAGTATTCGAACCATGCTCTGATACCACCTATCAAAACCCCAAATTTCCGAAAAATTTAAATTTTTTTTAAATAGCATATATTCTCATTAAATGCAGTCATTAACTGTTTGACTAGTTTTATGTTACTAGAATTATAACTGAATAATATTTTGATTATACTTATCTATAAAGAATAGTTTCTTTTCAGTTACTGATTTGTTTTCTGTTTGCGACCACAAGGGGGATTGTCATGAAAGACTGGGCTTACTTAGCTTTCGAGCTAACGTGACAGTTTTCCTTCTCTTACAGATATACAGGTAAGAAGTTCGGGTCGCTGCTAACAAATCTCTAAAGTATGCAATAACGAATCGCTGTACAAAATTTATTCAGTAAAAGTATATACATGCTAGTCAGATTTATCGGGCTTATAAAGGTAAATCTTTGGCTATGATTCCTTTTAAAATTTTACTGTTAGAGAAAATGAATTCTACTAGTAAAGATAACAGCTATTTTTCCTTCATGAAAGCAGGATTTACTATCCCTAGAAGTACTGAACCATTTGATGTATCTACTGAAATGCAAAAGTAATTGTAATAAGTATTTCTTATTTAGCACCGTAATATGGCAGGATCACAATGTCAAAGATCTAAATTTTAATCGTTTATAATTACGGAATCACGCCATGAATGAAGTTACAACTGCTAGTGTAACATGATAAGGAGATCTAAGTACCTAACCTATATTGTTCTTAGTTCAAGAAATAAAAAGGTTTACTACTTAATTATAAGTCACTTTTGAAATCTTCCTTTAGTGTTTAAAGACCTATATATTTTGGGAAACTACTTCTATCCCAAGCTCAATAATCAGATAGTAAACTTATAGATCATTTCTAGATCTATCCTACTCAAATATTACTTTAAGATTTTCACAAACTATATTATCAAGAAAAGGAAATTCATATACAAAGGTTAATTATTTTATGATGACTCTATAATACCTTTCATACCTTTGAGCTTGAAATTGATCCAAGGATAAATGTCACAAAAAGATTCTATGACTATTAATAGGATTGTTAATATACAAGAAAGAGATGATCATATGGTCAAGAGTAAAAACCATAATTATGATCAATGGATCACTTAATTGAATTATTACAATGCTATAGACTTTTATATTATAATGTCTTTTACCTCCCATCGTAAACTATGGCAATTGATAGTGTAGAAATAGAGTTATAATAAGCTATGCTATGGTAACTATTATTACTCCTTTGTTTTTATAACTTGTTCACAAACAATACAACTCTCCAAACATAAATATGTTAGATCCAATGATAAACGAGTTCTACACTATATTGTTTTTTTTAAACATCACTCTAATGTTTACGTGGTTGATTATATGAATCAGGTGGTTGACTATGGTATAACAAACCTTGTGGAATCCCCGCGATATGACTTGGGTTGTAAAAATCATTGGTGATTCTTATCGTGGAACTATAGAGTTCCTACCCACTGGATGCCAATAATTAAATGGTTACGTGGGATCCTCCCAGCCATGCAATGTCGTTTAAAAAACGTTTGACTCAAACCCTAGCTATCATTTCTCCACTGCCTTCAGGCCTCCGGCCGCTCTGCAAAACCTCCTGGTTTGTTTTGCTGCTTGCTCTGTCTGCTAGCAGTCCCTTTGTTGGTTCGGATCCTCGTGGCTCATCTACTGCATTCTGACAAAGTGTTTGGGTCGATTAGCTTGTTGTTGGGTGCTGATAGCGTCGATTCTCCTAGGGTTTTCTCCATTTGCAACTATTGTCCGAACTCTTCATTGTATAGGTTGTCGCCTTAGGTTAGTGCTGTGAATCATCCTCCATCTTGACAGGTTACCCATCGCTTCTGCGAGCTTCTTCTCTTCTGGGCTAAATGAAGGGTTTACCCTTCCTCCTGTTGGTGGTTGTCTTGATGTTCTTCAGGGGGCGTATAACTGTTAAACATTGAGGTAAATACAGATATTTTTATTCGTTTTCTGTTTGAATTAAATAGCTTAATATACAACAGTTTTTGGCAAAGGTTTTTAATATTTATGTTTAACCTTCGTTGCAGGATTAGGCTTCTCCCCTTGGCGTGGAGGTACGAGACTTCAACAGCTGCTAATCTCGGTAAGACTGGTTTTACCCATGGCGTTCTCCTCCTTGCTGGTCCTCTAGGGCATTCATGGATTTGACTTCGTGGTTTGTAACCCTTGTGGTTACCTTGGTTCAGTTTAGTGAACCTGAATGCTGTTTAAACGAATCTCACTCTGTGTTTAGCAAGGGTGCTTGGCTGAAGCCGAGACTATGGGTTTTGGGTCTTCGTTTGATTACTGTTTAAGCATGCATATATATAATATTGTAAAGGCTGTTAGTTTTTATTTTGTAATCGAGTTGGTAGCCGTGAGTTACAAAGGAGATAGAACTCCATCTTTTGATGAATTTCAGTATATACTTGTTAGTTCTGACAGGGTTTACCCTGAACTTGGAGCTATAGGCTGTCCATACAATTTTCTTGAATTAATATTTTGTTACTGTACAGTTTTTGAAACAATACAATGTGTATACTCGGCTTATTAAGCCTATCTGTGTTCGATACCTCCGATGTCTATAAATTTAATAAATATCTAATTTATTCTTTGTGAATGATTTATGGTATTAGCTGGTAGGGTTTTTCCTATATATTAATAATATATCAGGTTAATAATTTACTCAAAGAATTGTATAAATTGTTATAATAGTTATACTTTGTAAATTATAACATCTGAATGTTTTAATGCAATTCTCAAGTCATTAACAGTGTAACCTTGGTTACAGGTCTTTACATAAATTTTTTGTTTATTACTAATAGGTTAAACATTACTATGATACCTAATTCATATTATTTTTATACAGTAAATAATAATGCAACAATTATTACTTATTATAATAATTAAATTACTCTACCTGGAAATGCTTATTACCTTAACTGCTAGCTCTGTTTAGGTTCTTTTATAGGTATAAATGGAAATAATAATTATTCTCTGTGTATAAAATAACCTGTTGATTAAGAATTCTCAATACTTTCTGTTAATTATACTATGCTTCTGCGATCATGATGGTTTCCAGTTATGTTATAGTAGATTTAGTTAAGCTCGAAGGTCAAGCATTCTGCCATTCTGGCACTTATTTTCTGTACAGATATGCATTTTATTTTTACTATTAAAAAATATTATTAGGGTTTCTGTACCTGGTTGATAAATTGACTTTCTGGTTAATAAGAATCTGTAAATAATGATGTATAATCTATACCCTTTAATGATATAGGGTTTCTATGTATTTATTTTCATAATAATTTTTAAGTACTGTTCGTATACTTGTAGCTCAGACAGTACAATTAATTTTGGGTTGTACTTAAAATAATAAGAACCCTACTTTATAATAACAGTAATAATATTCCTATAAGCATATCGAAAGATAACACTTTGTTATTTAATTCTTGTATAATTTATGCTATACTATGTATGTTCTCTTGTAATTAGTTTGTTTTATTGGTTATGATATTTATTTATATATCAAGAATTTAATTAACTCTATCTAGAGTCTATCTTATAAGCATAGATCTTAACCTTCATTCATAATAAAATAATAACAGCTCTAGAAACTGTTCGAGCTCAGTCTAGAATAAAAGAAGGTCAATAATAAAATGATTTCATCACTATACATACATAGAATCTAGACCATGTTGATTTGACAATAAGATTTACTCATTATATAACTACTCCTACCTTCAGTTTATTATTCGACATAATATAGTGAATTTATTCTATTCTGAAAGAAAGAAACTGTAAGGTATAACAGTAGATACATCCGGTCTAATCCTACTCTTCTATCTATTCTTTACAACAATAAAATTGCTGAAAGTGAAATACTGAACAAGGAAAATAATTTCAACTATAAACTCATTCTACTGTCAGTAAGACATCTTTTCTGAAATTAGGTAAAGAAACAATTTACTATTCCATAATCTCATCTTACTATCCTTATTTAAATTTTCCCCTGTGCTGGAGTACGGTCTGGTAAAAACCCAGATGTGGAAAAACGAAGTGGGTCTTTACTTTTCATCAACAGATTCTATTACTAATAAACTAAAACACTCTCATCATTAAACCATTTAAATAACTACTAACATAACATCCAACCATTCACAGTTACTAAAACAAGGACAGTTAGGTGACAGAACCTGCTTAAGCTTTGGACAACAACAACAATGGGAGGTCGTTCCTCCCTACCAACTCCTGGAGAGCTCTCAAACAGTGACTCCTCAGGACCCCTGAGCTTGCTCTGGTCTCCCTGGATGGAACTAGGTGCAGCAATAGTCATATTCCAGTCTTCAAACTCAGTATTAATCCAGAACTTATCAGTAAGTTCTCCCAGCTAACAAGCTGTAATAAACAAGTTACTGCAGCAATCCTCTCAGAACAAGTTCCTTACTGTTTTTCCCTTTTTCCCCAAATGAATTTCCTGAATAGCATTCCACCTGAATGTTTCTTCTCTGGAAAATATCTGAGCAGCCTCAGCTCTATTCATTGGGTACTTTTAAAAGATTGCCTAGGTATTTTTGGGTTAGTTGTCATTTAATGAGCCACCTGCTCTGATCCCAGTTTCTTGGGGGATCATGACCCCAAATATAGGGAAGTTGCCACCTGCAACTTAGGAAGTGTTTGAGGATGCTGCCACTTGTCTTTTTCCCTCCACCTAGTTCCATCCACCAGTTTGACCAGTAACCTCTTTTTAACAGCTCTCCCGTGCTGTTGTCTCCACAATTTATTTATAAATAATAAAATATTCTAAATTACATTCCACTTCTGTTGACTCTGTTGAGTCATCAGTTCCTACTTAGCATTAAATTTAACATAATGTCTCAGGAATATAATTAAAACAATTAACATTATTTTACAAAATTGGGGTATGTGACAAGTTCATTAGTGTCAAAGGAAGTGATGATGTGGCATGTGTGTTGAGGCTAGGAAACCACATGATGGTGTTTTGGTGCTATTTGAAAGTCATTGTTGCAATCTAACATCATTATGGAACACTATGACAATTTTGGAAATTGACTAAGTCTCTCTAAAATGGTCAACTGAATCATCCATGTTGGCGTAACTCATCCAGTTGCTCTGAAACAATCAGCGTAACTCATCCATTTAGTGCAAAATGGTCGACATAACTCATCCAGTCACTGCAAAATTGTTGGTGTAACTCATCCAGTTGCTTAGAAACGGTCAGTGTAACTCATCTTGTCGCTACAAAACGCTCAGTGTAACTCATCCAGTCCTTGTGAAACGATCGGCGTAACTCATCTAGTCACTACGAAATGGTCAGTTGAATCATTCATGTTAGTGTAACTCATCTATTATCGCTGAAATGATCAGAGAGTTTGGGAAAATATTGTTTCGGAACAAATGAAAGAAATTCGCCCACACTGTTGGAGATGACTCGCGAGTGAGCACCGAAACAATCAAAGAGATTGGCTGACACCATCGGAGGTGACTCGCCAGTGAGTGCCGAAATGATTGAGAGATTGGGACACTGTTCGATTCAACTCAGAGTAATAAAGGTTGATGACATCTTATCGAATGTCAACAAAGACATAAGGGGCTTGAGTATGCTCGTAGGGGCTTGTGAAAATCCCACAAGGCCTTATATGACCACATGGGTTTAAAGAAGCCTGCAAGAGCCTAATATGCCCGCAAAGAGGGCTAAGGTTAAACCCGCAACCGTTAAGGGATTCCCATAGGTTCTTGGTTGTGCCCGCAGGGGCAAAGGTTAAGCTCACAAGAGGATTAAGGAAGCCCACATGAATGAGATAGAGGAATCCCGTGTATTGAGAAAGATGAAACCCGCAAGTGAAGAATGGATGAAGCTTGCAAGGCAGAAATGAAGGAAGTCGGAAGGCCTGAGATGGAAGAAAACCCGCAGATAGAAGAAGATGCCAGCGAAAATGGAGGGTTTGCAATGAAGATATAAGAAGGTCGTAGGACTGAGATGTCCAAAGAGTTTTTAATTAACTAAATTAATTAAAAATCCGCAATGAACAAATTTATGAATTTAAGAGTAATTAACAGAGATTTGAAGAGGCACGAGGATGAAAGAGCATAAGTTCATTTTTTAAAGGTGCGATGGTTAAATTATAAAAGAGAATATATAAATAGAAGTATGAAATTAAAACAGGGTGTTTCTAGTGTCCAGATCAATGTAGCAGCAGCAGAAGTCAGAGACCAAGGAAGTGATGAAATATCAGTGACAAAATTGAAGAACCAAGAAGATCTAGAAGTCCGAAGAAATCAAGCTAGGGTGGTAGGGTGGTGCTAGGGTAGGCTATTGTAGGGGGTTGTAGCCTCCTTCCAATAGTAGTTGGTAAATAGGGTGTTGTAGAAACCTTTTAGTAGAAGCTGATAAAACTAGGGGGTCGTAGCCTCCTTCTCGTAGTAGCTGGTAAATAGGGTGGTGTAGCATCCTTTCAGTAGTAGCTGATAAAAGCAATGGGTTGTATCCTCCTTCCAGTAGTTGCTGGTAAATAGGGTGTGGTACCATCCTTGTCCGTTGGAGCATGCATAAACTATTTGTAAATATAATTTTGCAGTAATAGGATGTATTAGTGGTTTCCCCAATTCGGTTCCACGATAAAATATGTGTTCTATGCTTCTTGATGATTTTGTTTCTTAATGATTAATGTTAAATTTGGTTTTGAATTATAAAATTTAACAATATTGATTCACCCCCCACCCATCTCAGTATTGTCCAATATTCCAACACTTCCTTGTTATCATCAGTAGGGATGATCTCTTCTTCGAATACTATGGGAAGGGTTACTTCCAAAGGGATAATGTTATTAGATAATCACTTTTGTTCAGAGCGAAGGGATTGTAATGCTCCTAACAGTAACAATTGGAATGAATGGTGAAACATTAACTTAAAAAAT
>LPNX010785665.1:7633-89095 GCA_001517045.1 Pseudotsuga menziesii
ATGGGGACACATCCAGTGGATTTCCCCACAATATTTATTCGAAAAAAATAGAAAAGTTAAATATCATGAATGAATATATCAATCTTTAAGCCCCAACTTTAGTTGTTAGAGTAATAGCTTGAGTGGGTCTAATGGTTAAGAACGTCATGTGTTTCCTCCCAGGAGGTCACATGTTCAAATCCGGAGGGGGGTAGGGTATGTACACCTATGTAGACTTCAGCAGTTAAATAGTTGCACAGAGGAGGTTCCTTGTCCCACAAATAAGGGGGTCTCATACAACAAAATTGGTGTCTTGCTTGACTGCGATCTTAAAAATAGATTTTTATTATTTCTTGAAAATGAGGAAATAACTTCAACACAAATGGAATGGAAGTACACAAAAGACACCTTTAGCAAAATAGGTCTACCTAATTAAAACCATAGATTATTCTCAAGAGATCAACACCTCAAGTGATTGGGAGATAAGTTTTAGACTCTAAATCATAAGCTACTAGAATGATTAACATAAATTTAAACCTAATTAATTACTAAGAACTTTAAATTCATTATTATTATTTTTATTATCATAGAACAACAATAATTATATTTACACCCCAAAAAATTAAAATTAATGTTATCGTTTACAAATCCATGAATATTATTATTTTTATTATCATAGAACAACAATAATTATATTTACATCCCCCCCCCAAAATTAATGTTTTAGTTTAGAAATCCATAGAAAGGACTTGAGTTCTTGATATCTACTTTGAAATTCATTGAAAATAAGGTTATACAGGCCACTTAAATTCAGAGAAAACACTCGCTTGGTATGTGAAAGTTCCTCTTTGGAATTAAGCAGGCATGAAGGATTGGTGAGCAACGTTCAAAATTGAACCCTTTTGAGCCCTTCCAAAGGGTTCTAGTCCTTCCTAGAAGTGTAAAGTTAAAATTTCCCTTCAAAAAAAAATTAAAATCTAAATTTTACCCTTCTAATTAAGAAGGGCATAATTTATGTCAACATTTCAAAAGAAGGGCGACATTTGAAATTACCCATCCATATAAATTTCTCAAGATATTGAATTTCCTATGCTATAAATTTCAAATTGTCATTCAAAATATTGGAAATTTGATCAATTATAATAACTCACTCACTCATGTCATGCACTCACTGCTTAGCTGTGCAAGATGACCAGTAATGATTGATCACTATGAGACACTAGCCATCAAGATGTGACTCTGACTTCCAATGGAGCTGCAATATAAAGTGTGGCAATGTGTCAACGACTATGACTATAACAATAGATAGCAACTACTAGTATACTACTAGGCCCAAAACAAGCTCAAAAATTTGTTCCTACTACCAATGTGAACCTCGCTGACAATGTCCACTCTTTTTTAATCAAAATGAAATTCAAAAGGCCAGTTTGATGAGTCCTCCTCTACAAGACTTCATTTCTTGCATGAATATCATGGACTCATGACAACTATAAATAACACTCGATGTCATGCAAATACAAATAATGGCATGTGGCTAAGATCACAAACTATACATAGGTCGATTTATGCAATGCTATAGAGAGGTGTCATTGGGCACACGATATGGAGAAACAATGAGTTAGAAAAAACATTTGGACCAAAGCACCTGGACAATGGTTATTAATAAAATTAAAAAAACAATTGTTGGCTCAAGAATAGTCTTTCAATTTGATGGGTGGCATGATCATGATGTAATCTCCCTCTGTCCTTTTATACATTTGTGGTTTCTCACAACAATTGTCCTCAACGGTCACCACCAAAATACATATTAAAACTACCTATGTTTACATCCTCTTCTCTATAATCCTCATCTCATAGTCATAAGTAAGGATTATTATGCATGCACATCCTCGCATTATAATATCAATTATGTCAAGGCGCAAAGACAACCATAAAATATCAAATGTGTCAAGATGCAAAGAGTAAGAGACAACTATAAGTAAGTATTATATTAAATTTACCATATAAGAATTTAATTGACACTATAAACTGAGATTTGACATGTTGGATTGTTGTGATATTCTTATCACTCCTTACGAATGTGATTGCAATGAATTCTTTGAAGGTGAAGTCTATAATTTTAGGTCTTCTTCCTAATTATCATGCCTTTTGGTAAGACAAAAAGGAGGGTAGAGTCCTGCAACAACATGGAAAACGGTTTCAACATAGAGGTATACACATTAATTGTTTTCATTAAATAACTTAAATTTCCTGCCTGTGACTATTGATTCATTGAATCGTGGACTGGTACAAAACATAGCAAATTTGAGAGCCGTGAGCCCTTAAATACTCACACCTAGAACTTTCTCAAATCTAGCCATTAGTAAACTTCTTTTGGTATTTTGGTTCAATTTAAAAGGCAGATTGTTGAGGCTTAGACATGCAATGTGTTGCAAGGATTCAGTTGACTTAGGATTGATTCCATTGCCCCTCCATCCCATACATGTATGCTTTCACGACAAGTGTTGAACAACATAATTTGATTCCGCAACCCCGGTTATGCTAGCGTTGCTAACTTTCTTGGTATCTAGGATTTGTTTTTTTAATGTTTTATGAGTTGTGTATTATTTTTTCTTAGGTGCCCAATCCCCATCATTCTTACATCTCTCAAGTTTGGATTGTTTCCCTCTCTCTAGTTTAAAATAAGTTTTTGGTTATATATATATATATATATATTATAGCCTCGTTTTGCTTAGTGACTTCATTTTGTATATTGTTAATAGTAAGTAATTCTCTCATGGTTCTAGTTATTCTTTAAGACTATATTTAGTTACTACGTCTTGCAATATGCATAAGGTCGAGCGGATGCCCAATATGGTTATCACATAGTCTAAGTAGTTTTTTTATAATGAAGTGTGCTCCAACTCGAAAAAATACAATAAAATAGTTGTTATGTTAGTGAACTATAAAATTAATGATATATATATGACAAATTAATGTGTTCAAAATACGTTTGATTGAAAATATATCATTTTTTCATGTGCTCCTAGAATAAATAAGCTTCCAATTGAAATTAAGACGCCCCCTTCAAATTTGATCATTGGTGGCGAGTCAAAGTAGCAAGATTCTTCACGACATGTTTACAAATTTGGAGTTGCAGGCTATGGAGGGAAAGCATCCGCAGTTAATCCCAAGAACTCTAGCGAGGGGTAGATTTATTAAACGTATATCACAAGAATTTACTCAATTACATTCTCCAATTTGTCACACAGAGATCTCCGGATCGAAAAGCATTTGTTTTTATTCACTTGCGACTGGATACTGTCAAATCCAATGCTATCGGTGGACCGTAACCGTTTTTGGAGGAATTGGGTATCCAGCGTCCTAGGGAGCCAAGTTTTCCATCATTTAGTTTAGCATTTAGCACTGATTCTCACCATTAACATCAATTTGGAATGTCCAGTTTATTTTTATTATTATCTTTATTGGAAACGTTTCTAGGATTTGCACTACAAGGCACTGACTTTGTGCCAAGTCAAACAAGTAACTATTCTGGCGAAATTGTACAGAACTTGCTCTCGGCCCTAATACTTATTCCTTTGAAACTAATACTATTTGGGTGAAACATTTCACAGTAAGAATGAAACCCTACTGGATTGCTTAATATTTTACCAACCTCATCCATGAACCAAGGTCCCATCGACCAATTGGTCAAATTGTTTGGACCCTAATGCACATCGCAAAGGCCTAAACTAAATGATAGCATAAACTTGAAAGAACTTCCAGAAGCACACCCTGACTGGCTGCACCCGAGACATACGGCTGGCTTCATCCCTTCAATACTCCTCTCTAAGGGTGGGGCATACCACTGCGAAAATGGAGACCTAGTGGACACTTGACACTCTATCATCCACACCAATGAACCAAAGCGCCCTGTTGGAAAATACCTATATTTTAAGTTTGCCCTGTTTATTTGGACGCTGATGGAATGGATCTCGCAGTGAAAGATGGAGATTTATTCAACAGGAAGTATTGTTGTTGATGTATGGCACAATTAAGATTTTCATAAGAAAGAAGGTTGATCACCCCCAGTACAGGTGACATAGCTGCAACTTGATGCTTTTCCAAATCACCACCTTGCTCTTGATTTGATAGCCATAATTGTTTTGGAAGAAAATCATGTGCATGGGTGTACACACACAAAATTTGATATGTGCATTGTTTCTTGGCATTGCTGATTTTGATATGTACATGGAGAAGTAGAAACAATACATGGGAATAACCCTTGAAAAACAACTTATTTAAGTAACAAACACCAAGAGCATAGGCTGTAGAAAACTACATTACCTTTTACAATCAAAACAAAGAGCATACTAATAGTTATGCCGAGTCTCTAACCTTCCTTGAACAAGATGAAAGGGCTTCAAAGCTCCTTGTGGAGGCAGGGTGCTTTCCATGACACACCCCTTACCTACTTGGAAGGAGTACTGCAATTTGATTTTCTGGGCCAGACTTCATTGTGATTATCTTAACATTTATATGCTGGAAGTCTGACATACAGAAGTCCCAAAGTACCTAGTTCTCATTTTGTATCCATTATGCTTCAGCTTCTTTGAGCCTATCAGCCATTTCCTCATCTTTTTCTTCTCCTCTTCACAGGTCTGGAACTTGCCAAGACACTACCATGGATTAAAGCCTGCAATTTATGGTGCATATTCATCTGTCCATCTGCATGCCTACAAGTGGATACCCAGGCCTTCAGAGGAAACCCAAACTTCTCTTTCAAGCACCAAGGTCAAGACATACAATCTTCCTGGATAACAACAAACCTAGGTTGTCAATGTAGATGCTCTAATGTTTCTCTACATTCTTCTTTTAGTGATTCATGATGTCAATGTAGATGCTCTAGTTTGATTACTTCATTAAACTAATTAATTTCCTCAGGTGTCACCGTGATTCATGATGTATGTCACATGTAGGCATGAATAGAGATGATTAGTCATTAATTTCTATACTGATTTTGGTTACTGTCAATGTTTTAAACTATATGCTATGCAAATGCCGATTTCTGATTTTGACCTTTTTGTGTTTTGGTGTAGGGAAATCGGGCAATAGTGGAAATTCAACTTGCAGATTACATATACCCTGCATTTGACCAGGTAAATTATTCATTTGTGTATGTACATTTGGATTACTAAATTTGGCACACAAAAAAAGAGTGAAATGTTTAAATCATTGTTGCTGGACTTTAACTAAGGTCCCCATAATCTGAAAGAATGCAACTTAGAATGTTATTTCAGCAAGCCGAAGTACTTGGCTGTTGGGTTATGTTTTCACCCTGCATTGGGAACTCCTTTAATATAACTTTTCTTCTTTTACACACACACACACACACACACACACACACACATGCTTATATGCAGTGGTTACCTGTTTGTTGTCACTAACTAAAATGGTGGAAATCTGTCTTTCTCAAGAATTCCATTTGGAAGTTTGAACCTTCCCAAGGATGAAACTGACCCTATTATATGAAACAGGATGAAATGTGTAAATAAATTTATATCAACCACCATTTAGTGTCTTCCTTCATCTCAAAACTTGTTCTTTGCATTCAAGTAGATTTACATTGGATGGCTTGTAATGGGTTTGTAGACTATTCGAAAGGGAAGTGAGTATTGTCATTGGTAATCTTTTCTATTCAATGTTCTCTCTTCTTTCACTGATTAAATCTTAGAGAATCTCTAATCCAGGCATCGAGTTGTAAACACTGATTTTTATATGTACCAACAATCATGTTGGGTTTCTGAGAAAATAGCCTCATATTCTGCTTGTACAAATATCAAAATAACAAATGAGCCGAATTATGGTGCAAAATGGAAGGATGTCAGTATGTGAGAAGATTGTCATGTCACAAGTTGTCTTCATTGGATGTGAAAAAACTAATCTATCGACAAGTATGTTACCATACTGGAGCCGAACACAGGGTGTCTACTAAATGTATTCGCTCAAAACATGTGCTTGCAAAGACAATTATTAAAGTCCTTCCGTGTACATTAGGAATCAATCTAAAACCCCTTTGAACCCCATTTCTATAGAAATTTTATCTTTAAATCCCTTTAAATCCCTTTTAACCCCTTATTTCTTCTAGTAACCCCCCCCCCCCCGAGAGTTGAATGGCTCAAAAAATATGTAGTTCTATCCAAAATATGAGATCAAGACATCCGCTATAGGTTCTCTCATTCCCTTTCATGGTAGAGTAAATACCATTATAGATGCATTTATTGTCTAGTTATTTGTGTGAATTGAGCTAATGATGTTAAGAATCTAAGATTATGTTTTAATCTAATAAGTGTTTTTCTTCAGCCACTCTTCATAGCCTTTGGTCTTACCATATAATGGGGCACAACCTCCTATTCCAGAAACAGTGAGGTTGAGCATTTGCATGCTAGTGAAGTGATGTTTATTTTGATTTCTTATGTTTGAAACTATTGCCAATCACTATTATATCTAAATTGGCAATAGCAATCTCCAGAATTGGGTCATAGGAAATCTCCAGAATTGGGTTGTATGACCATTGACATGTGATGAATCCCAATTTTCTTTCATTATAGAGGTTTAGTTTCCCTTTTAACATTTACATTCACCTCCTATGTCCTGTGCGTCAACTTGACTGTAAAGTTATGTACCGTGAGTCAAACCCAAGGGCTTTGGAGGGTGGGGACAAAAAAACATTCATGAATTTGGGAATGCAGCTAAGAGTTTATATTTTACCTCTTTCTTTGGTGCAGCATGTAATGAGAACCAAATATATATTTTACTTCTTTCTTTGGAAGATTGGATAAGAAGGTTCATCAAACCCACAACAAATGTTTCAATTATTTGGAAGGCTCTAGCTCTAGCCTTTAGTATCATAGGGAGCTGGCTACATTGGAAAGCAGGAAATGGAAGGCACAGAACAAAATGGAAGGCACATAACAATAGGTATTTATCCATGGCTGGGCTGCGAGGGTGAGCAGCCAGCTACAGGTTATCAGATGAGTTTATTGAGGACCTAAGACAACAGAAGATATTGGCATTAGCTGATACAACTACACCAAAACAAAACTCAATGTGTCAACATGGATGGAAAGTTTTAAAAACTTTAGGATTAGATGGTCATAAAACAGAACAATGGATTTCCTTTATTCAAAAATTTCAAAGCTATTATATCAGACTAAGATTGCTGCTACTCGCTTGAAGCCTCTCCTCAATAAGACTATATCTAGCCAGCAATTTGGTTTCTTGAAGGATAGACAAATCACTGAACCTATTGGCATTACCCAGGAAGTACTTCACTCTATTAAGGCCAATCGTGCAAATGTTTTGGTATTAAAACTGGATTTGGTCAAAGCCTTCGATAGGGTTAACTGGACTTTCCTCGGATTACTACTTATTCAGATAGACATACCTCTGATTGGTGTGAATTGGATTATGGGATGTGTCACCAGTGCTTGTTTTGCTATTCTGGTCAATGGTACTCCGTCTGATTTTTTCCCTGCCTCTAGGGGTATTAGACAGGGCTGCCCTCTATATCCCTTGTTATTCTTTCTGATTATTGAAAGCCTCAGTAGGATTATCTTTAACGCCCACCAGGAGGGTCTTATCACCGGTTATCAGTATGTTCCAGATCTGGCTATCATGCATCAGTTATTTGTGGATGATGTTCTCCTATTTGGTGTAGGAACTGTCAGTGAATGGAAGGCTTTTAAAGGAGCCCTTGATTTGTTTTGTTCTGCTATAGGGATGGCGATTAGTATTGAAAAATCCTCCTTTCTTTTTCAGAATGTGGACCTTGTTATCAGAAGTCAAATTGCTCTGTTTCTCCCCTACAACATGGTACATATCAGCGCAGGTTTTAAATACCTGGGTTTTCGCTTGAAACCCTTGGGGTATAGACCTTGAGACTGGTTTTGGTTGGTGGAAATATTTGAAAATAAGATTAAGCATTGGTCGTTCAGATTACTAACCCTTGGTGCTAGAGTAATACTTATAATTGCTGTACTTTCGGGACTTGCTGTTTTTTGGTTTGCGCTTGCTAGATGCCCAAAATCTATCTTGAATAAGTTGAGAAAAACCATTTTCATGTTTTTATGGGGGAACTCAGATGGCCACCAGAAGCTCCATCTTACCAGCTGGGAATCAGTTTCGATACCTGTGGAGTATCGTGGTTGGAATATTAAACACTTGGAATGGTTTGGCATCTCACTGAGGCTGAAAAACTTGTGGTTGCTCCTTAATGGTAATGGTATCTGGAGTAGGATCATTTCTCATAAATAATTAAAGCACAAACCTTGGGAGGTTTGGATTTGAGCCTGCAAGTTCAATATATCTGGAACGTCTTACTTCTGGAATGGATTTGTTAGAATTTTGTATTGGATTACGCTGGAAGGTGGGAAACAGTCAGAAAATTAGACTGGGTATTGATCCTATTGCTGGTCTGAACTCGTCTTATTTTCTTTCTGAGGATCTAAGGGGTTATCTAGCTGATTATGGGATTACTAATCTGGCTCAAGCTCAAAATTTGGCTGGTAACCTGGGGGACTTCAATTGTTGGTACTTTGCATCAGATCTTGACCTAGGTGGTGCTTGGGTTGAGCAATGGTCGGCTTTTGTCAAAGGTTTATCTCACGGAGGAATAAGGATTGGGAATCAGAAGGACTCCTTACTCTGGTTATATGACAAAAAATTGGGGAGGGTCTTAGCTAACAAAGCTTACAAGCTTATTGTATCTGAACATATGCCTCTACAGAATGAAGTCTTGCTGCCCCTGATTTGGGGCTTCAATATCCCTCTAAAAGTCAAATGTTTCACTTGGCTGGCAGCTAAAAGGAAGATTAATACTTGGGATAATCTTTGCAATAGGGGTTGGTCTGGTCCTAACAGATGCTGCCTTTGCAACTCTCATGCTGAAACTATGGACCACCTCTTTGTTGGCTGCTCCTTTGTCCATGATGTTATTCACTGCTTAAGACATATGTTTGATGTTCATCAGATCTGGTTTGATAATTCTCTGGTGGATAATCTCAACAGCTGGATTAAGAAGAAGGGAAGGCTACAATACTTGCCTTTCTTCTTTATATGGAATCTTTGGAAGACCTGGAATTGTATCATTTTCGAGGACATTGCCCCAAATCTTCACAGACTCTGTCATGTGATCATGTCTGAGGTTGACTCTTATCTGGTCCCGCTTACTAACAGACCCAAAGGAAGAATTATTGGAGATCCACCTGAGTATATATATCCTATGGTCTTTTTTGATGGTGCAGCTGCTGAGTAGTTGGGGGGGGCTAGTGCCTGTATTTGGATTAGTGATCAGCACTTTCTCTCTATCAAGTTGGGCTGTGGTCACATCACAAATACCAGGGCTGAACTGTTGGCTCTCTGGGCATCACTATACATTGCTAAAGACATTGGGTTACCATACCTTTATGTCTTTGGAAATTCCTCTATGATTATAAATTGGGCTAAGATTGAATCCACTCTATCCTTGGTGAACCTAGATGCCTGGTGTCTGGACACTAGGAATCTTATATCTGGGTTCACACATGTGGATTTCAGTCATGTCTTTAGGGAACATAACAAGAGGGCAGATACACTATCCAAGGAGGGGCTTTTGATGGCTGTGGGCAGGCTTACTTTCACGGAAACTTGTGAAGATAAAGTGTACAGGGAGGTCACACTTCAGATTTGTTGAGAGCTTTGCTCTAGTACTTTGATGTTATTAGTCTCTTGACTCATGCTGAGAGGTTATTGGTTAAGATGATTTTTATGTCTCTGGATTTTATGAGTATTCCAGCTCTGCTTTGGACAGTGTCTCTGGGCTCTTCATATTTTCTCTAGGGACAGTCATCACTGATTCGGTTATTTGACATTTTTGAGAGGACCATCATTGTATATAATGCCCAGTTTCTGATAGTTTAGCCTTGTAAGACTGATTTGCTTTTTGTTTGTTTATCTTGGAAGACTCGGCTTTTTTGTTGGGTGGCTGTATTATTGACGTGTTGATGTAACCAATTCCTTTGATTCAATTGAATAACAAAGAATGTTTTTTTCACCTGAAAATAAAAAGCACACTTTGACACTCAAATTTAGTCATGACACTTAGGAGCTCGATGGGTACACTTTTAGCTCTTGACGTGTTTTATCTTTGTAGTGAGAATTGTCCCACATTTATGGAGAAAAAAGTGAAATAATCAAAAGTTTATAAGCTTGGAAATATTGTCCATTGACCAACGTGAGATGGATGGTTCATTGAATGTGGTAGGGACCACTAAAAGGTTATGACTCCAAATTTGGAAAATTGGGTCAAAATACTTTGGAATTAGAGTTTGAGTTGGATCTTAGCAATCTATTCTTTTATTTTATCTACCTAAGATTACATAAATCAAATGGGGAGAGCATGAACACGTGACTAGATAGGCGAAAAATGTTTATTATTAAATATTTAAAAATGGATATAAAGCAAAGAATATAAAATAATGTAAAAGCTTTATCTATTTTTAAAATGATTTTATAAAATAGTAATTTTTTTTAATTTTATTTTGTTTTTTTAAATGGTGAGAGAAGGTCAATTTAATGTTTTTCAAATGCAAACAAGAAGATTAGGCAATAGACTTTCATTTATAACAAATGTGGGATTAACTAGATTGAAGGTTTGGAGTAAAGGGAGATTGGTCAGTTAACACAAGGAACTCAAAGAATTGAAAAAAATGCTAGTGGACTATTTGACAACTAAAATGGGAATCCTTCTTTACATGGGCATTTCCAGAAACTAAAATTATTGAGGGAGCAGATACTGGTACCAACATCTGGCTCCGACTGGGGATGAAATCCTCCCTGCAAGGCTCCAAGAACATGCTGACCTTGTGCCTTTTCTTGAAATCATTTCTGAGATCTGCAACTAGTACATTAAACCTAATCTATAAACTAGGGCTCCTCTCCAACTAATCATGTTCAGGAAGGACTTGAATACATACATCATTCTTCTCAATAAATTGAGGTGAAGGGACATACTCAACATCTACAACACAGGAAGAATGTACTCTGTCCTCCTCCAACGAGGGATATACAAATGAATGTTTATGGTCATCAGAGTAAACAAGGCATAGGATAATTCGTTTTATATCTAATGGGAAAGACAAGAATGAACTGATGAAGAAGAACAAAAGTTTGTGGAGAAAACTAATAAACTGATACCTAGTTTTTCCTTTTGGCTTCTTCATTTCTTATCAGCATAATTATTCTTTCAGTGGAGTCTTATGGTTGTGGAGCCGCTTGGTGAAAGATTTGTAGTCCAAACTATGTAACCAACCCTTGTTCACCACCAAAGACTAGATTTACTCAATATCATACTCCCGGGGAAGATGACTTCGTTCCTCTGCTCCCCCGACAATGACAGATGACTTCGTTCCTCTGCTTCCCCGACAACGACGCCAGGAGATGTTTGTCCTAAAATCTGTACTTGATTGCTAAAGCACAATGCTTAGGCATTTGAAGTTTGGATGATTGGATTGGATTTTAGTATTGTTTTTGTACCGGTCAAGAGATTAATTCTCATGGAGAAAACATAAGATAGCTGAAAACATCAGTTTCTGATAATAGCATTGGATAATTATACTGAAACCAAATTGATGTCAAAAATGTCTTAGGCTTCAAACTTATTGATAATGTGTGAAACAAACAGTTCATCACACAAAGCTTTAAAATACCAAATTCAAAAAAACATTCAAAAATAGAATCTAATATACCAAATCATAGCATAAGCATTTATCATAAAAATACCAAAATAAAGGATTTCATAACCATAATGAGTTTACACAAAACCATCGAGTAAAGGGCAAAGTCTCATTCAGATTGCAAGTTTCCAAAAAGATTACAGAGTATATGTCATAGGCCTTCACAATGCAAAGTCTCGATCCTTCACAATCCTCTGAGCCTCTCGACCAGAACTCACGGGGTGTTCACTTGTTGACCAATATCCGATCATGTTAGTTCAGATTGTGGGTTTTAAATTTATCAAAAAATTGAACCAATATATTGCAGGTATTGGGGGGTTGAGGGGTTTAATGTGGGGGTGGGTAGGGTGGTTTATAAGGATTGAGGTATAAAAAGGGGTGGGGAGGAGGTTTTAAGTATTGGGAGGGGGTTTCAACAAAAAGAGTTTGGGTTAATATCTCTGTAAATTAAGGGTATTCTTTAATATTCCATGATAGTACGTGCTATGTTAGAGGTTCACTAAGTGAAGTCCCCATGCCAGAACTCCCCTCCTTTTTATATTACAAAATGATAGTTAAAAAAAAAAAACAGAAACAAACTATTCCCATCTCTTTCCAAGTATATCTTTCACTAACTAAAAATAAGAGTAGATGCTCGATCTTTTGCAGGAAATCTCGAAATACTGAGAATGGATTTTGGCTGGTGATTTTCTCCATCAAATCGAATGTCAACGTGGAGTGATGGAGTGGTTTTTTAAAAATAAAATTTGAATAAAATTGCTGGATGCTCTGCCACTTCTTCTGCTTTTAAATCTTTTTGTAAGGCCTGGAAATCTGGAATTGGTACCCATTGCATCAAATCTGGGATTGACACTGATTTTCTGTTTGGAAATTTGAATCTGCTTCTTGGAGATGCTGAATCAACCTTTCCCTATTTTTATTGATAATACTTTTCTATTAGGTTCCTTGCCACTTGTATCCTTAACTGCTCCAATGTTGATTGAAAATACTCTGTCACCTGAAATTTGTTTTGATTACGTGCTGACATTATGCCTACAAATCTAGAATCTAATGCTAAAAATGAGCTTCATTGAGTCTTTCAATACTTTATTTTTAATACTGCCACTTACATCGTGCTTCCTTTTCTGCCATTCTTGCATGATAATAATCCTCTCATCCAAGTGCTTTGTTGGCAAATTCTTGTTTCCAACCTTTATTCTTTAATTAAATTACGATACCATTTCAACCTGCAACATTGGATGGACAATGATTTGGATATGCATTGTAAAATACATTACTCATAAACTCTGAGCTCGACACATGGTTATAGTTGAGACTTGATGATTCATATGATAAGCACACTTCGACACTCAAACTTAGTCATGACACCTAGGAGCTCGATGGGAACACTTTTAGCTGTGGATGTGTTTTATCTTTGTAGTGAGAATTGCACCACATTTATGGGAAAAAAAAAAGTGAAATAATAAAAAGTTTATAACAAACGTGAGATGTATTGTTCATTGACTCTCGTAGGGACCACTTAAAAGGTTATGACTCCAAATTTGGAAAATTGGGTGAAAATACTTTGGAATTAGAGTTTGAGTTGGATATTAGCAATCCACTCTTTTATTTTATTCACCTAAGATTACATAAATCAAATGGGAGAGCATGATTTTATTTACCTTTGATTACATAAATCAAATGGAAGAGCATGAACATGTGGAGAGCATGATTTTATATACCTTTGATTACATCAATCAAATGGAAGAGCATGAACACGTGACTAGATAGGCCAAAAATGTTTATTATTAAATATTTAAAAATGGATTTAAAGCAAAGAATATAAAATAATGTAAAAGTTTTATCTATTTTTAAAATAATTTTATAATCATTAATCTTTTATTTTATTTTATAAATGACAAAAAAAAGTCAATTTAATGTTTTTCAAATGCAGACAAGAAGAATAGGTCATAGACTTTTATTTATGGACAAATGCAAGATTAACTAGACTGAAGGTTTGGAGTAAAAGGGGATTGGTTAGTTTAACATAAGGAACTCAAAGATTTGAAAAAGATGCTAGTGGACTTTTCGAGAGCAAAAATCAGAGACCCTCTTTACACAAGCATTGCCAAATCAGAGACCCTTTTTACACTAGCATTGCCAGAAATTAAAATTTTTTAGGAGGCAGATATTGGTACCAACCCTTAGCAGAAGCTAGGGATGGAATCCTCCTTGCGAGGCTCCAAGAACATGCTGACCTTGTTCCTTCTCTTGAAACCATTTCTGAGATCTGCGACTAGTACATTAAACCTACTTTGTAAATTAGAGATGCTCTACAACTGAAACTGAAAATAACAATGCCATTCTCCATTGGGTTGGAGTCTTATTCAACTATCTATTGTAATCCAATAAGCTAAAAAGGAACTACTAAAAATAAATCCATGGACTGTAAACTAAATCCATGCTCAAGAGATGAGCTTATTTATATACAAATCCTATTCCAAACCAACAACAACTAGTTAATAATGTGTATGTAAATTTCCAATGCAACCATGTTAAAAACAAGGTTAGCAGTTGAATATCTTGAATATGTTTCAGGAAAATAAAGATTGAAGTATCTATGGGAAGCTCATCATAAACCTGAAACTCAAAACTGAAAGATACAAAACTTGAGCTGATAAAAGCCTCCATATAAACAACTATTGGATCGTTAAAATCATAAGAGAATACCTCTCCATGTTGTTTAAATGGAATGGGATGCAAATGTGTGTTCTCAGCTCTTATTTCTCCATGACTACTATTCCTAACCATATTTTGTTTGATATCTCTTGCAGATCCAGGTTCAAGTATGGCGGATGCAAGCTTCCTGATCTCTGGAAATCTTTGGTCATCATTCTCTGAAGAAAAAAGCACTGTAGACTAATCATATGATTTCTTAACCTCCTCTTTATTGTCCGCTAAGAAATATGCTCAAAAAGTGTCAGATACAAAGTTAATACTGGGAGAAATAATACATGCTGATACATAAATCTTTTCCCTTTTAATTGCTTGTTGACTTTCTTCCTGTTGGCCATTTTTCAATGAAAAAGAGGACAAACTCACTGTTGGTGTAGCTCCTTCCTATATTCTTGACCAAAGTTTAAAAGCATACAATCTAGGAGGTTATCATGACGCAAGAATGTTAACAGATTTTCTGAGTCAACAATAAGATGATGAGGGACAACAACCTTCTCTGAAATAGAATGTCACCACCTTCTGCAAAATATTCCTCTCGATATTCATCATAAACAAAATCATCCCTTTGCTCATAATTAGGAAAAGGATCAGCTGAATATGTAAATTCATCTTGTTGGTATGCGTTATAAGCATGTACGTTTCCATCTTTAATAATGGAAAAATCTGATTTAATAATTTCAAGATCAGAAAAAGATTCAAGATATGAAAATGATGCACAAGCATGCTGAAACAATTGCAAGCTCATATATTGTCCATATACTTCTTTAGTTTATTTCGTATCCAAGACCTGACAAGAGAGTTGTGCACATGCCCGAAGATTGCTCTCCACTTCCTCTGCATCAACAAACATCCACTGCAAGAATGGTGACTTTCTTTCTTTGAGATATAAGAATAGATCGAGATGTTGTGCCATTGTATATTGTTCCATGGAAACAACCTCAGTAGGCCGGATTTCAATAGACATTCTGAAATAAAAAACTATGAAACCTCTTGTTGAATTGATTAATAGTTTCATCATTCTGACTTCTCATAGCACAAAAAACAGTTAAGTACTGATCGAAGGACTTGTTCTCTCCCAATATCTTGAAAAAGCCCATGAACCAATGGAATCAGCCTCTAGATTTTTAAACCACAAAGCAACATCCCCAACCAAAGATTTGGAAAACAACCTCAAAACAACATCCTCATGTACCATTTCAAAATTAACAATGAAATTCTCAAAAGCTCCCAAATGATTTTTAGCTATGATATGATGTTGTCCAGTAAACCGAGGAATATACTCAAAAACGTTGGGACGATAAGGATACAAAGTGTATGACATATTTATAGGTTTAAACATTTTCTTTCTAATTCTACACTGAAAGTGGGCTGAAAGTCAAGATTAACTGGTTGATGGCAAGTTTTTACAGTGATGGTAGAAAGTGATAAGATCTAAGAGGGTGATGAATCAATTTTACCTTCCTTATAGTTAGAAGGTTGATCATGTTTAGGAAGGACTTGAAGACATACATCATTCTTCCCAATAATTTGAGGTGAAGGGACATACTCAGCATCTACAACACAGGAAGAATGTACATTGTCATCTTCCAACGAGGGATATACAAACAAATGCTTATGGTCATCAGAGTAAACAAAGCATAAGATAATTAGTTTTAAATGTAAAGGGAAAGACGGGAATGAACTGATGAAGAAGAACAAAAGTTTATGGAGAAAACTAATAAACTGATACTTGGTTTTTCCTTTTGGATTCTTCATTTCTTATCAGCAGAGTTATTCTTCCAGTGGAGTCATATGGTTGTGGAGCCGCCTGGTAAAAGATTTGCAGTCCAAACTATGTAACCAACCCTTGTTCACCAACAAAGATTGTATTTACTCAATATCATTCTCCTCGGGAAGATGACTTTGTTCCTCTGCTCCCCGACAATGGCGCCAGAATATGTTTGTCCTAAAATATGTACTTGAATGTTAAAGCACAAAGCTCAAGGCATTTGAAGTTTGGATGATTGGATTGGATTTTAGGATGGTTTCTGTAGGAGTCAAGGATTAATTCTCATGGAGAAAGCATAAGACAGCGGAAAACATCGGTTTCTGATAATGGCATTGAATAATTGGACTGAAACCAAACTGATGTCAAATATGTATCATGTTCGAAACTTACTGATCATGTATGAAACAAACAGTTCATCACACAAAGCGTTAAAAAGACCAAATTCATAAAAACATTCCAAAAATGGTTAATCTAATATACCAAATCATAGCATGAGCATTTATCATAGAAACACCATAATAAAGGATTTCATAGCCATAATGAGTTTACACAAAACCATGGAGGACTCAAATTAAATGACACCGGGAACCTGAGACATGAAGGACAAAGTCTCATTCAGATTGCAAGTTTACAGAAGGGTTACATTGTATATGTCTGAGGCGTTCACAATGCAAGTCTTAATCCTTGACAATCATCTCATCCTCTCGGCTGGAACTCCCCTCCTTTTCATATTACAAAATGATAGTTTTTTAAATTGAAGAAACGAACCAAGATATTCCTATCTCTTCCAAAAGATATCTATCACTAAACTGAAAATAAGAGTAGATCCTCGATCTTTTGCAGGAAATCTCGAAATGTTGAGAATAGATTTTGGCTAGTGGTTTTCTCCATCAAATCGAATTTCAACGCAGAGTGATGGAGTGGTTTTCTAAAAATAAAATTTGAATGAAATTGCTGCATGCTCTGCCACTTTTTCTGCTTTCAATATTTTTCTAAGGCATGGAAATCTGGAATGAGTACCCATTGCATCAAATCTGGGATTGACACTGATTTTCTGTTTGGAAATCTGAATCTACTCCTTGGAGATGCTAAATCAACCTTTCCCTGTTTTAATTGTTGATTCTTTTCTATTAGGTTCCTTTCCACTTGTATCCTTAACTACTCCAACGTTGATTGAAAATACTCTTCTCACTTGCGATTTGTTTTGATTGTGTGTTGAGATTATGCCTTCGAATCTAGAATCTAATGCTAAAAATGAGCTTTAGTGAATCTTTCACTACTTTGTTTTTAATACTACCTCTTATAGCATGCTTCTTTTTTGGCATTCTTGTGTGGTAATAATCCTCTCAGCCAAGTGTTTTGTTGGCAAATTCATGTTTCCAGGCTTTATCCTTTAATTAAATTACGATATCGTTTCAACCTGCAACATCGGATGAACAATGATTTGGATATGTAGTGTAAAATACATTACTCATAAACTCTGAGCTCGACACATTGTTATACTGGAGACTTTATGATTCATAAGATAAGAACACTGTGACACTGAAACTGGGTCATGACACCTGGGAGATCGTTGTGGATGTGTTTTACCTTTGTAGGGAGAATTGGCAGCAGTATAAGCGCTAACCAAAACGCCCTCAACCTGCAGAAATCCGATTGACCAATTTTCGTTTAAATCACAATTCGGAGCGTTTAAATTACAATTTTAGTGATCCAGGTAGTTTCATAAAAAAGCAAAAACAAAAACAAACAAGGCGTTTTAGTTGTCTAAATAATCAAAAATTTATAAACTTGGAACTATTGTCCATTGACCAACGTGATATGTATCGTTCATGGACTCTCGTAGGGGCCACTTAAAAGGTTATGACTCCAAGTTTGGAAAATTGGGTGAAAATACTTTCGAATTAGAGTTTGAGTTTGATATTAGCAATCCACTCTTTTGGGAGAGCATGAACACGTGACTAGATAACCAAAAGTGATTATTATTAAATATTAAAAAATGGATATAAAGCAAAGAATATAAAATGTAAAAGCTTTATCCATTTTTAAAATGATTTTATAATGGCTTATTTTTTCTTTTATTTTACTTTTTAAATGAGAAGGTCAATTTAATGTTTTTCAAATGCAAACATGAATATTAGGCACTAGATTTTCATTAATGGATAAATATGAGATTAAATTGAGTGAAGGGAGAGTGGCCATTTTAACATAAGGATCTTAAAGCTTTGACAAAGATGCCACTCAGAATTTTTGGCAATGAAAATTGGAGTCCCTTTTTACATGGGCATTGCTAGAAACTAAATTTTTTTATGGGGCAGATATAGGTACCAACACCTGTAATAAAATGTGAGGTCATGGAAGAAGAGAGGTGAAATGAGATCTCTTCATCCAATACATATGAAAAACAACAAGTAGTTACTTATAAAATGAATCCAAATACCCATAAACAAAACAAAATGCATTTGTTTACTTCTTGGAGAGTGGTGGCCAACCTAGACTACCCAATGGTATTTTGATGATAAACTCTTCATTTTACATCTGATTTGAGTAATTCCAAAGGAAAATAAAAATAGAATAATGGGGATACTTCCACTAGAAACAAATTTTAAAAATTCCTTGAGATGGCGTGCCAAATCTGATAAAGAACGACCTACATACTAGTGTTGATTGTGAGTTCCCACCTAACCCAACAATCACTATTTTGAGTGCACATTTTTAGTTTGATAACATATTGAAATTATTCCAATTGGAGGTGAAATTAGATTCATGTGTGTATCTACAATAAAAACATATTTTAAACACAAGAGTAATTGATAGGTCAAATGTGGCAATGAACAACTAGGAAAACATAGTTTTAGAAGTGTTGATTTAGGATGGGCAATTAGTATTTTGGGCATAAATTTCTTGTACAATATGAAAATTGAGTGATTCAATTTGATTTGTAAACTATATTCATAGGAGAATATCCTTTTTAAACATCCTTATAAAATTCATCCATTTAGGTACCTAAAAATCGACTATCCCAACTCTATTCCTGAGCTACCTACTCTAAACATAGTCAAAGTTTTGATCATAAATTTTTTGTTTAAGATTCAATTGGATTGGAAACCATATTTAAAGGGATATTTAGTATATAAACAAGTTTTGAAAATATTCTGATTTGTTCTCTCAAAACATGGCTGTCCCAATTATGTTTTTAGTGAACTCACCAAACCAATATGCTATAAAATTCAATAAACAAGATATAGCTCCCAAACGATGCGTATTTTTGTAAAAATATAAATTTTAATGGAATAAATCCACATACCAAAATTTTTAAGCATTAAGAACCTATATTGACTTACACAACATGTTGCAGGAGTTGTTGCAACTGCTAAAAACAGTATGACTTTTAAAATAAGATCTGTGTATTTTTTTGGGCGGGTTATTTTCAATGTAATATATTCAAAACAAAAAAAAATGTTATATGAAAATGAAAACAAGCCACATACCATGATTATTGTATTCCTCAAGCTTGAAGGCTTCTATATCCCGTTGGGTCCTCCTCTAACAAAATCTTCATTCACCAATGCTTATACCCTCTTTACCAACTTCCTACAAAAGAGAGATTAGTACTGTAGGTAGCTCTCATTGTACCATGTGTTCAAGAGTATTCAAAACATTTTCTCTATTCATGCATCTTATATGTTCCGGCATCAATGCGATGGGGATTCTACAATGGACATTTTCTCCTCAGAAAAATCGATGGTATATGCGTAGGTTCTTACTTTTCATGTTTATTTCTCAATCCTAGGCAACACTAGGGGTAATACAACTAAAAACAGTGCTAGTATGTACTTTTGTGGCCTTAATAACCTCCCCGGTAACGATGCCAAAATGTTGGGAAAATTAATTGCTTATGAAAGAAATCAATTCCAAGCATTAATTATCAATCTAGGGTATGTCTTGTTGTTACATACTTATCATGCAAAATATATGCATGATACAGTTTCTTCTGCTGGCATTGGTTTTGTACTATGCATTGGAGAAAATTAAATCAATCCACTCTTGCATACTTGAAACACATTTTTGAAAATTGAAAGTAATAAAAGAAATGCAAAGAAAGCAAACACACTATGGTTGCAACTGTGCCAATCTAGAAATTTAACATACTTGCATAAATAAAGAACTTGAATTAGAAATAAAAATACCTTTATGGAAATAAATGAATCAAAGTAAAATGAATCCTATGCTAAGCAATATGAAGAAGTTATTCTATTTACAAATTAGAGAAATCAAAGAACTACAATCTACATCAACAAAGAGACCACAAGAAATATAATTCTATTCCATCATGGCTTGGACTTGATGCTCTAAGATTCCTCTCCTTAGAATGGAGAAGAAACTCTAATTTATACATAAGTTTTTCATAACAAATAATAAATGAAGATCTAAAATATCGTCACCAAATTGCTAATAATTTGGATCTCAAAACCATCAAACTAATCTCCATCTATTGTTCCAAGATTCTCTCCTCATCCAAAAATGAATCTTTGCTAATTATTCAAAACTAATCAAACTAATCTACATATATTGTTCCAATATTCTCCCCTCATCCAAAATCTCAATCCAAGATGAATCTTTAATAACTGAAAAATAGACTTCTTGTGGATTTGCAAAGCTATTTACGGTTTGTTGTTACTTGCAGAAGTAACAACAAATAGTAAAAGGTCAATTCCTCACAAAGTACGATCTTAGTTTTCAAGATATTTTAAGGAATATTTACTTAATAATTCCTCATATCAGAAATCCCAAATACCCACTTTGTTGATATTCAATTATATGAGTTGCAACAACTTGCATGAAGTAACAACAATCCTTCTTGGAGTTGTTTATGCAAAATTCATCAAACTCATCCATGTTTCAAATATAAATGCAAAATATGTTATTTTTCCAATGTTTAATCATAATTCACATGAAATACTAAATAGTTGTAATGGAAAGATGGTTTGGGTCAAAATCGTGCATATACGCATAAAAATGGACTAATGAAAGGTTATTAATAAGCAACAATGGATTAAAAATAGAGGAAAATGATGTAAATTGATGACAATTCCATGGACCAACACAATAAACACAAAGTTCCAAAATATATAACTAACAAACACTATTCAATGTTGAAGATTTTACTAGTTTCCATGCTTTCTACTAATTGACAAAATCAAGATAGGTCAACCTTATGCAAATTCATAGATTAGTGTTGATAATCATATACATGAATTCTCTTTTTCACATCAATATCATAAATGCTTCCATATAAAAGAACAAAATTTTTCCTATGGAGTAAATTGAAAAATCAATAAACCCAAAGTACAAAAACATATAACAAATAGATACACTACGATGCCGAAGATCATTACTAGTTTCCATGCTTTCAACAAAGGATAGGTCAACTTGATGCAATTCATAGACTAGAACCGCAGTGAAACTAAAAACATGATGGACTGACACTTTGATACTTTTTATTGATGCTAATAATACGTTATTATCTTCCCTAATAAGCAAAAAGAATGCTCCAAGGCAAGGACTAGTGAAAACGACACATGCCTCTGCAAATTTTCTATCATCTTCTCAATGGATCTACATAGAAAAGGACATACAATTTGAAAGACAACAACTTTCCAAACCTTGGAAAATCTCTAAATGTAACAAGTAAAAGAAAAACATAGGATGATTCATAAATAACTGTAAATACAGAATTAAACCTGGTCACAAATTTTAATACTTGGCCATTAATAAAACATGTTATATGTTATACATGGAAAATAATAGGTTCATAATAAAATGATTATGTTCCCTTACAATTTTAACCAATATGGTTTTAGGAAAGAATTCATTACTTATAAATATGGCTTCAAAAAATCATTTGTCGTTACTCTCTGAAAAGTTTTGTAATAATAATATTTAAATTATGTTCATAAATTCATAACAAAAGCAAATTTAAATATAAATGCAACTACATGTAACAAATTGTTGCAGAGCGGATTAAATGCATAGGTAGAAGCAGAGGGTATATTAACAGTGATGTAACAATGCCTCCAAACCCCCACTCTAGGAATCGAGAGTGGCGTGATCGCCCAGTTGACCAATCAAAATCCAATTTTTTGAAATTCAATTAAATATCAAAATTCAAAACTTACCATAGACATTACAATTTCAAAAATATATTTGTTGTACAAGAGAACTAATGCATCCCAATCGATGATTATATGCCAGGGACATATTAAACAATTTAACATTTATATGGAAATGTTCAATTGAGATAGATTTGTTCACTAAATTTGAGCTAAGCCAAAAGGCAACTCAAACATTTATATGGTATTGATGTTGCATCATATGAAAATTTTGAAAGCGATGTCCAACTAAGATATCAAAAGTGAATCCATTCTAAGTTTTAAGGGGCTATGGGCTTATTTTAACTACGCTAAGTCAAACCTATGTGTCTACTTACCATATTTACCTGGGCTAAGTGGTAGAAAACCTAGGCATCCACTTGCCATATTTAGTTGGGATAAGTGGCATAAAACTCAGTTAATTTTGGATAGGCTAAGTAGTAGAAAAATAAAAGAGGCGATATTTAGTGTAACATACCCATCCATCATTGCGACCAACAATGGGGACATTAACTAAATATGGCCTTCTAAATTTCACCCGTTACCATAATTACAAATTCATAATATTAAAAACTTGTGTGCAAATACATAATAAAAATAGACACTTGGAATAACTCAATCCACACACACAACATGCAATTTACATGCATAATGATCACATGAATATAAATAAAAATCATTGCACATACGATACAAAGAATACTTATCTTTAACAAAGAATATCCAAGCAATTGGTTGTGTAAGAGCGATTTTCCACCCAACCATAAGCACTCTATCTAGCATATACTATTTCTTATGAGAGCCACCCCGAAGCCAGGCTATGAGGCTGCCAGGGCAAAGGAAACACCTATAGGATTCTCTCTCTCAACCCACGACCCGTTATTCTCATTGTGATTAGCCAAAAAATCAAACATAGCTCTATAGGGATCTCAGTAAACCCTCACAACCATGGAACTCCTTCCAACTACCCCACACAACACAAGGAATACATTTCCCTTCACTGATCCACAATTCCCCTAGGAAATACAACCATTAGAGTGCTTACCACTGTATGTAGTAAGAGTCCAACCTATTGTATGATATTGGAGAACCTCATGCAACATTAATTCATGGATTATGAAGCATCCAAAAGTACTAGAAATCAATGGGTAAATGTCCGTATATTTCCCAACCTCTACACTCACCTACAACCATCAAATTTCCCTTCAAATATGCAAATCTATTTCTAAATTTGAATTACTAGGTTATACACAATTTGGTATTGGTCATGAACAACAATAGGAATCTCTACGTAGTGTAGGAAAATGCATGAGAGAATGATAAAAAAAGTGTTGACTCCAAGGGATATGAGATAATGGTAAAAATACAACTGACATGGATCATGGCCATAGAGGAAAAGTATTGCTGACAACTGACATAACTATCACAACCCCCATGCTTCAATAACTATATGAACTAAATGTTCCCACAAACCTCACACATGCATTCAATGATTGGGTTTAATAATAAAGAGAAGGTAATTGTGTCAGTTAAAGCACATGGCATAATTTTGGATGAGTTCTAAGGTTGGCACTTGACAAAAAATGATTTATTTTTCCATAGGCCCCCTTTCTTCTTCCCCTTTGGTGGAATCATAACCCCTCTAGTCCTCTTTACACCTCCATCTTAGACCATTTTATTAATTTCCAACACAATATTTACATAAATTTCAAATTGGCATGGTAAGCCAATCATACAACCAAAATAAAAATATATACATCATACATGCCTAACCATTCACTAGTCGAGCCTTGGCCTTGAGCTCTGCACTAGGAATCCATACTAGCATATTTACATGATTTACATAATTATGATTAAATACGTTCCAAGTAAAAACTCGGGTATTATAATTCCCTCCCCTTTGGAATAACACAGTTGTTAGCGTTTTCTCAAAATTAGAACAAAAATGGGTATGACTCTTTCATGACATTCTCCAACTACCACGTAGCCTCATTGGGACCGAAGTGCTTCTATTGCACCTTTACCTATCCGATGGATCAGTTCTGGAGCAATGTTACCTTCTTTTCTAGTATCCATAATGGATCAGTTTGGAACTCTCCTTTGGGTTCCACCTGAATCACATATGAATCAATCACATGGTTAAGATCATGTACATATTTGATAAGCAAAGAAACGTGAAAAAAATTATGAGCTCTAGTGTTAGCAGCTAATGAAATTCTATATGGAACTAGCCCTATCATTTCAAACACTTCAAATGGCCCACAATATCTTGGTGATAGCTTGGAACCACTTCCAAGATTTAAGGAACTCTTCCTTGGCCTCACTCCAAGGTAAACATGATCCCCAACACAAAAATCCTTATCCACTTTGTTCTTAATTGCAAAGATTTTTCGTCTATCTTGGGCTACCTTTAAATTCTGCCTAATTTTTGCACTCTTGTTCCATTTCCTTAAGCAATTATGGCCCAAGTAAAATTTTGTTTGCTATATTATCCCAAGTCATCGATGTCCTACACTTTCTACCATATTAAGCTTCAAATGGACTCATGCCCAATGAATCTTGCCTCCCATTGTTATATTCAAACTCTACTAAGTGTAGATAACCGTCCCACTTTGATGGTTTGTCCATCACATTCATGCAAAGCATGTCCTTAAGCACCTGATTTACTCTTTCTGTTTGTCCATCCATTTGTGAATGGTAGGAAGTGCTAAATTTTAGTTTTGTTCCTGAGTCTGCAAAAAAAAAATTCGAGAAATTTGAAGTAAATTTCGTATCCTTGCCTAAAATTATTGCTTTTTGTGAACCCATGCAATATGAAAATTTTATTCATAAAACTCTTTTCAATGGAAAATATTTTATGTGTGTATTTAACCGATATAAAATGTGTTGGTTTTAACAATTTATCCACCACAACCATGATGGAATAATTGTTAGAATTATTGTATTCCTCCCTTGTCCACCACTGTCTTTTTTTCTATTTTCTATATTATGATGATGTTGTCACTTGATTAGTACATGGATAATTTATTTGGGTCCCACCTGCCATTTGATGTGCCCTCATGTATCAGTTGAGGAGCTCCAAAGACCAATCCCTAGATTTTAGGATCCCACTCTTAGTTATAGGAGTTCCATCTTCAGTTCACCCTAGTCAGTGTTGAGTCATGCTTTGATGGGACACATTTAGTTCACTCTCAGTTAGTCAAGCGCCTTCTTTGCATGATTTGAGGAGATAGGCACCCTTTCTCACCTACCATGGTCAGTTAACTAATTGTTCATTGTTTCAGTTGTTCGAAGTTGCACTAGTGTGTTTTCAATGGTGATTTTTCCTTTGCTACTCAAGTCTAGAGTCATCTAGAGTATGGGATTCGAATCACTCCTAAAGGATTCAAATTTACTTCTTTGTATATTGGATGTATTACATACTGATTAATGATTATTGTGTATAGTTATTGCTATCAAATCTGTGCCTCTTGTCTGATTAATTTCCAAGGGGGCTTCACTTGTTGACCAATATCCTATCACATTAGTTCATATTGTGGGTTTTAAAATTATCAAAAATTGAACCAATATATTGCAGGTATTGGGGGGGATGAGGGGTTTAAGGTGGGGGTGGGTAGGGTGGTTTATAAGGATTGACATATAAAAAGGGGTGGGGAGGAGGTTTTAAGTATTGGGAGGGGGTTTTAACAAAAAGAGTTTGGATCAATATCTCTGGAAATTAAGGGTATTCTTTAATATCCCACGATCGCACATGCTATGTGAGAGGTTCACTAAGTGGAGTCCCCGTGTTAATTTCACTATGCATGTTTATGAATTCTAACATTGTAATTCGTATTCCTTCATTCTTCTTTCACGGTAAGGTTCAATTTATCATGAATATATTATGGAATTGATAATTTTACAATCATGTTGTATAATAGTCACTGAAAAAAAACTATAATAAAATCCATGGAAATCACTTCTCATTTCAAACCCGCTGGGTGTTGATGTTCAACTTTCACTTGATAACATTTCATACACCTTGAAATGTACTCAGCAATATCTTTCTTTATCCCTATCCAAAAATATTGCTTACTGGTTGTAACAATTGTTTTCTGATATCCTATGTGACCAGAATATGACATTTTATGGATTTCATCCATAACAACTTCCTCAAGTCTGCCACATTTGGAATATAAATTCTGTTTTTATAAATGAGAAGTCCATCCTCTTCCAAATGATACCCTTCGTATCTCTTTTCCAAAATCTTTTGTTGTAATTTATCTCTTGTTTGCACATACAATTCATCTTCAACAAGATAATTAAGAATTTGTTGTCTTAAATCTGATTGACAAGTGCTAATGGTTTCCACATGCATTTTCAGTTGAGTGCATCAACCACTTTAATTTCTTATCCTTTTATGTGTTTGATTTCAAAATCAAGTTCACATAAAAATTCCATCCATCTAGCTTGCCTACAATTTAATGTTGGTTGCTCAAATAAATATTTTAGACCATAGTGTTCTGTTCTCAACTCAAATTTTCTTCCCAATAGATAGTGTCTCCATATTTTTAAAGCGTGCACTATGGTTGCAAGTTCCAGATCATGGGTAGCATAATTGTTTTCATGCTTCTTCAATTTTATTAGCTCATAACACACCACATTATTTCCTTGCATAAGAACTCCTCCAAGTATCTATTTACATGCATCTGTACATACCACAAACTATTTTCATGGGTCTGCAATTTTTAGAATTGGTGCGCTTGTGAGAATTTTCTTTAACAGCTCGAAGCTTTCTTCAAATTTTTGTGTCCACTCAAATTTTATTCCCTTCTTTTGTGAAGAAGTGATTGGGTGTGCAACCTTGAAAGATACTTTAATAAACCTTCTATAATAACAAACAATACCTATAAAATATTTCACATCTGTTACATTCGTTAGAGTTGACCAATTCATAATGGCTTCAATCTTTTATGGATCCATTGATATTCCTTCCTTTGATATAATGTGACCCAAATAATGAATTGTATCTTTATAGACGTGAAATTTGCTTAAATTTTCACACAAGTTATGCTCTCTTAGAAATTTCAATGCCATTCTCAAATGTTCTTCATGCTCCTCATCATTCTTAGAGTAAATAAGCATGTCATCTAGAAAAACAAGAACAAACTTGTCCAAATTCCTGCTGAAAACACTATTCATGAGACATATGAAGGTAGCTAGTGCATTAGTGATACCAAATGGAACCACTACAAATTTTAGTGTCCATACCTTATTTTAAAGGTTGTATTGTGAATATCTTCTTCCTTGATCCTCACCTAATGGTTACTAGACCTCAAATCTATCTTTGAAAATACCTTTTCCCCTCTCATTTGATAAAATATTTCATCAACCTGAGGCAGTGGGTACTTGTTGTTCACTATTAATTTATTCAATTTCATGTAATCAATACATAACCTGAGTATTCCATCTTTCTTTTTCACTAACAGTATTAGTGCTCCCCATGGAGACACACTTGGCCTTATTTACTTCTTTTTGAACAATTTTTGCAATTGGACTTTTATCTCTAACAATTCCGATGTACTCATTCTGTAAGGTGTCTTAGACATTGGAGCAACTCTTGGCACACGATTAATTTTGAAATCAATGTCCCTAATCGGAGGAAGTCATATCACTTCTTCAGGAAACGCATTCCTAAATTCTTGTAGCACATAATAGTCCTCCAACTAAGGAATTTCATTTTCTATTTTATTTAAAACATGGTCTACATACAATTGACAACCTTTGCTACAAAAATTCTTCAACTACATGGCTGAAATATTCCTAATAGAGACTACTTTTGGGATGTCTTTTATAACCCTTGGGTTTCCTTCCCCATCAATGCATTCAAAATTATTTCTATAACAGTAAAGTTTAAATCTTTTTACTTCCATCCAATCCATTTCAATGAGAATATCATATGAACCAAATGGAAAAATATTCATATTTTCACAAGTGAATAGTCCACCTATTTCTAATAGACATTTCTCCACCAATTCACTAAATTTTCTCTTGGTTCTGGTGGCTAATTGGACCAACCATGATTTACTATGCTTGGTTTTCTTAACAACACAAATCTCAACAATTTTAGGACTTGTATAACTATGAGTAAACCCACGGTCAATTAAAATAGAAATATACTACTCAGCAATTTTACCTTCAACCTCAACCACATTTGATTGATTGCTTGTTTGGAGGTCCTTTATTGCAACATAAATCACAAGGATGGTCCTTGCCACTTTACCCACAATTTCAGGCTATTGGATGTTGTGAACTTGCTTTGCACTCCCATTCCGATGTGGACAGTTTCTAAGCAAATGGTCCTCTCCACATCCTCAACATTGGAGTGGCTCGCTTTTCTCTCTTGGATTATCTCCCATTTGTCACAACTTGTGGTGGTTGCCTTGGTTGATTTCTAAAATGTGGAGGCTTGAACCTCTTCTATCTTTGGTGAAACTTCTCATTTTTCTTTTCCTTCCATGCCTTATGGAAATCTGGCTTGATTTTTTTGTTATCATAACAATACTTGGATTTTCTTGTAGTCTCATAAAACTCAATTGTATCTTTGTAGGATTGAGGAAACCCAGTTATAAAATGTTGAATTTTCACTTTAACATCTATGATATACTTGACATATCTCAACAACTCCAAGAATTTATTCGCATATTCCTCCATAATCATTTGACCTAATTTTAGATCATGGAATTCTTTAATTTTTCCATCATAATACCTAACATAGAGGTACTTTTGCTTAACTTATTTCTTGAATTTCTTCCACACAATATTCCTTTCATTGATCTTCTTCTTTTTCCTAAGGTGATCCCACCATATAGACGCCATTCCATTCATATTGAAGATAGCCACTCATGCTTTCATATTTCATGAGTAGTATTGGACTTGGAAATACATCCTCATCCTAAGAAGCCAAGCCTCGACTTCTTGACCTGATTTTACCTCACCATCAAATGTAGGAGGTTTGGCCTTCCTAAATTCTCCATGCAAGTTGTCCTTATAAGACCTCTTCCTCTTCTTCCTATGAGATGAAGATCTTGATCCTCCAGTGGAATCCTTAGAGTCAGATGACTCATTAGAATATATTTATGGAGTATATGACCTACCTCTAGAAATCCTTCTTGAACTATGTGACCTCTTGTGAGAGTGCTTTCTTAAGATACTCCCACTCTTTTTCTAATTTTTAGAGTGATTTCCATAGTTAGTATTTGTTTGAATGTTTGTCAAAATTTGAAGCACAACTGCATTTCATTGATTTTGAGCTTATTGAGATCTAAGCAGCCTCTCATTGTCTGCTCTACAACTCTACAGTTCCACCCTTAGGCTCCTCATAGCTTCTGGAATGTCTGGGGTAGTCACTTGGTTTCTCCCACCATTAGATTATGTTTCTATATTCTCAACCTTTATGTTTTCTCCCATGGCATCTGTCTCAGATTCATAGGGATCTTGTGCGTCATCCATGATGATGATGATCTTCTTGGCCCAACCAAGAGCAATATCTGCAAACTACATGATATTAAATGATGAACCTTAATTGTCTTTGATATAATTGTAAATATGAAAAAGTGTTCATCTAAACACATTTTTTAGTTTTATTACATCCTCATAAATTCAAAAATCAATTTTCATGTATTATGGAAAATATCCATATTGACATTTTTTGTCAAATTATGGCTACATGAAATTTTTTGATTAATTTATAGAAACACATGAATCACCAATTCATAATTTGACTGTGTAAAACTGTTCCCCTATGGATAAGCTTTCCAATGGCTATAAGTATGTTAAATTCTGATCTTTGAGCAAAAAACGTTCTAGTCCTTCGAAATTGCCAAATTTATCAAAATATGTACTTTTCATGTAGGTGCATTTAACCCTAGAGGCCAACTTAAAACACTGGTAGAAGATCAGGTATGGAGAATGAGAACAAATTCTCTATTGGCTTAGATAATACATATTATGAGTATTACTCAACAATTTTTAGTTTCCTCGTTAAATGATATAGTCACTTTTTAATAAAATTTTGGAATTTACTACTTCTAACATTTTTCATCTTCTCTAGACTTAGAAATTTTGTAGCTTTGTAAAACCCCCTCATAATCCATCATAGGCTCAAATTTGTACTGGTTCAACAACTGCATTTGCTGAGGTGTTAGACATGTTCGACATGCCACCCTATGGCACGACCATGTCACCCTTTATCGACTACCACAACACGATACCATTCGGCCTTGGCCGTTAATGCGTCGATGGTTTTATTTCTACCAAAAGAGGTAACGGTTCCTCGCAAAAGTGGTTTTGGAAAAAATGCTTGGAGATTTGTTATCAATAAAAATATCACATCTTCCCTATATAATTTTGTCCCAATGCCTCTCTCGTTTGAAACTAACCAACACATATGATCTCAGCATGTTATGAGCCCTGGTCATCATCTTCCATAAGATAGGATGATAGATCTTTTCCCAACCACTATTAATCACCACGCACATTCCCAAGGCGCTGTGAGCCATTCCTGACGATCTTCCCTTTCATCCAACGATTAGATATCTGCTTGCTTCTATGCCCACCATATGCTGTCACTTGTGAGTAGGTCCAATGTGCCGGGTCCACATCATGCATTTTTCCCATGTGGTTCCTCAACGCCACCCATCCACATGGAACGGGTGGGTCCCACTTAAAATTACGAATTTGATGAGATTTTAATTCGGAAAGAAGGGGACTGATTCTAGGTTATGTCTTGCCCCTTATCTACATATTAATAGAACCCAATTTCCACAGAGGAATTTTCTAGTTTATGCTTATAAGTTTTAATTCTTGGCTCATACAACTTCAATGTTACAGCTTGAAGCTTTAATACCACTCTGTAACACCTCGTCCATCATCGACACCAACAAAGGGTACATTAAGGGCTTCTAAATTTCTCTCATAACTATAATTACAAATTCATAACAGTAAAAACTTGTGGGAAGATACATAATAAAAATACATAGCGAGAATAAATCAATCCACACACACATAGCATGCAATTTACATGCATAACTATCACATGAAAATAAATAAAAATCATTGCACATCAGATACGAACGAATACTTATATTTAACAAAGAAGATCCAAGCAATTGGTTTTGTAAGAGAAATTCTCCACCCAACCGTAGACACTCTATCCAACATATACTATTTTTTCATAGAATCCACCCCCAAGCTGGGCTATGATGACACTAGGGTAAAGGAAACATCTATAGGATTCTCTCTCTTATCCCAAAACCCGTTTTTCTCACTGTGCTTAGCCAAAATCTCAACTAGATCTCTATAGGCATCTCACTAAGCCATGCCAACAATGGCAGTCCTTCCAACTACTCCACACAACACAAGGGATGCATTTCCCTAAATTAATCCATAGTTCCCTTAGGAAATCCAACCATTATAGTGCTTATTAATGTTTGTTGTAAGAGCCTAACATGTTGTATGCTATTAGAGAACCTCTTGCAACATTAATTCATGGCTTCTCAAGCATCCAAAAGTAGCATAACTTAATGAGTAAAGGTCCCTAGCTCGCCCAACCTCTATACTCACCTACAACCATCAAATTTCCCTTAAAAGATGCATCTCACCTACAACCTATATACTCACCTACAACCATCAAACTTACAAAACAAGCAAGCAAACACATGTATAATTCGCCATAACACTAAAACGATGAAGAGAGGCAAGAAACAACAAAACCACATGAAACTTCTTTATGTAATGCTAGAAACAATGACTATTTCAATACACTATGTCGATGCCATATGCCCTAGAACTTGCATTATTGGATTACAAGATGAAAAAACACAAAAAATAATAAAACCATAGGAAAGTTCTTAACATAATGGTACAAACATTAATTAAATCAATTTACTATGTCAGTAGCAAACCATTTTTTAATTTTCAGTTTCAATAGACAAGGCCCGAATAACTTACCTCCAATGACACATTCAAGACTAGAGTTTCCACCGCCTATAGTAAATATTCACATTTTTCCCGACAAATTTGCTACAAAATCTACATATCCAATCACTAGAATTGACCAATAGAACGAATGGAAAACCACAAACATATTAGACTAGCACCAGTTTATGCTACTAGAATCTCCCAACATTAGAGCATACTCCGAGCTAAATGCAAACATCCAGGTAAAGTGTTGAGGTTACAAGACACCACAATAAATTAAATGCCAAAGATACAACACATGGAAATGTGAAAGCTAAACACAAAAAACCAAGTAAAATGTTGAAGTACACCACCATGTCAGATTACATGCCAAGCTTATAATCCATACCAAATGTAGAGAATAAATGTCATGACCTCACCACCTTACCCTTTGGCTCTGCGCTAAACGCAAATACCAAGCAGTCTAGGTTAAATCTTTAGGTTACAACCCAACTTAAATTATGAGGTACACCACTACACTGGATTTAATGTTGAGGATACAATGCAAGGTACACATGTAAAAGCTTGTGTAACACAGATTAAATGTAAGATAAATGTGGAGGTGGCTAACACAACCACTTGTAAGAAATTGTTGCAGGGAAGATTAAATGAAGAGGTACAAGCAGAGGGTGGATTAAATGTGGATGATAGATTAACAGTGACATAACAATGTCGCCAAAACGTTGCTCTATAAATCAAAAGTGACGTCATTTCATAATCGATCAATAATAAATTATTTTTTAAAATTTGATTTAATATTAACATTCAAAACTTACCATAAACATTACAATTTCAAAAATGTCATTGATGTATGAACAAACTAATGCAGCCTAATCGGTGGCTATATGTTATATGTTAGACAGATAACAAGTAGAGCCTTAATAAATAATATAGCCTTAATAAATAATATAAATGGTTGAACAACAATAAAGATGTATTTACACTTTGCAAATTTATAGTATCTTTAAAATATGGATGAAATTTAATTAGGATATTAATATTGGTAATTAAATGTAAAATGCGTGAAGAATGTTTAAAGGATTTTTTTTACTCTTATCATATAATCGTATTATATGATGGTCTCACATTAATAATTTTTATTTAAATTATAGATGAGTTAGTTACATTTACAAAATTGTTTGTATAATCTATATGTTTTTTCAAGAAGAAAAAGAGAAGTTCCTTGATATTCTAGAGAATCAAAGGTAACAATTACAATTCCATGATACTGTGTATTATACTTTGTCAGTATAATACAGAAATAGGCCTTTGCAAAGGAACAAAGAACAATTCAAGTCAAAAGGATCTTGCAGCCAATACACAAAGGGGTGCAATAAAGACCTCAAACAACTCAAGTACCTGAAATCTCTCATAAAATTGTTCCACACCGTCCATAGGAAGCACACAAGGAGCCCTGATGGCATATCCAAAGGAAGCACAGAGAGGCAAAAGTGAAATCCCTTCGTACTAAGGAACTCAAAGAGCCAAGAAAGCTGCTCAGCTAATGGAGCCATGACAGATTAACCAAAGGCTTAAAATCAAAACTCAAATACTTCCTAAAAAAATATGAATAAGCCACTAAAAAAACTGCAAGAATGCTATAATCATACTTTAAAAGAGCAGTAAGGATCCACTTCCAATAGCCTCTACTTCCAAGATCTTAACGAAGGATATTTTTTCCATCTCAAGGGATAGTGCTTCATTTGATAAACCATCAGCACTCGTATTGTACTTCCTATAAATGTGCTCAAATTTTATAGAGAGAAATGGGGCCTTGACCTCAAAAATGCGAGTACAACAGTGTTCTAGGTCTAATACAACTAGGCATGCCACATAGTTTGCCCATTTTATGATGACCTAGGAGTCCCCAAAGACAGAGAGTGTAGGATACCAATAGTAGATGAAAAAACCAATAGGGACGAGAGTGCCATCAATTCCACCCTTGTGTTGGTGTTGACATTGCAACCCATCTTGACATGAAAGTAATGTGAGGGACTGATTACAAGAGTAAAACTTGCACCCCCAATATTAGATGCAGAAGCACCATCTAAGAACCCAAAAGGATAAGAAACTGAAGGAGATGATCCAATATCACGATGAGAAAATTTTGCACTCGCTACAAGATAACCCTTAACGAGATCCAGGATATTATGACAAACAGATCCAACAATCGAACAAGATCCAGGATCCTATGACAAACAGATCCAGCAATTGGTTCTTGATCTTCAAAAATGGAAAGATCGCGAGTTTTCCAAATATTCCATATGTAGAAAAGAGGCAAGTAAATATGGTTATGAACTTTCTCAGCCCAACGATTTATTTTTTCCAATAAAGAGGTATCCTTCCAAATAATATCTAGCATGAACTGAGAGGCTAACGTGGCTCTCACATCTTGTGCAAAGGAGCAAGAAACAAATAAAAGATCCATCGATTCAATATTTGCTTTGCATAAACAATGGCGGCTTGGACCAATGTAGCCCCAAAATTTCAAAATTTCCCAAGTACTGATGCGGTTCTCAACACATAACCAACTAAATCACTTTGGTTTCAGTGCAATATGCCATTTCCAGAGCTGTTTGAAATTCCAACCACATAATTTCTCTGAGAAAGTATTTGCAATAAGATCATATGCCAAATGTGTTGAAACTTCACCACTTTTTGTATTATGAATCCAGAGAATATGGTCCTTTTGATCAATGAGCTTAGTTCCCCCATGGGATAGAACGCGAATATAACGTGTCCATTCCTCCTTCCAAATCCCATCGAGATATAGGTCCTCCACAGTCAACCAGTAGGAAGAGGAGGTGGAAATATCACCAAAGTTGTGAGCCTTACAGAGGGTATAAATGCCATATTCATTTAGATAAGCACGGAGATCGTTGGATAGAACATAAGTCAATTTCAAACCTGCAATAGGATCGATGCCCAACTTGATATAGGCACCATCGCCATATCTCCAACCCAACATACGACTGATCCATGGGAGAACCCAGATGAATCCATTCCAAAATACAGAGGTATTTTGTATAGAGAACAAATTCCGACAAAGTCAACAATCAATAGATAATATTTTGAGATATTTGACTTGAATAATTTTGTTCCAAAACCTTTACTCCTAAGAACAATCCACAAGCTCTTGAGTTTGAGCGAGATGCTAAACCACTCTAGATTTTTTATTTTCCATCACCCGAGGGAGAAAGGTTTTGAGATATACATATCTAGATTATATATTATATAATCTATATGTATACATATATAATTTTTATGGTTAAAAACTCTAGGTTGAAGTCATGGATATCCCTTTTGGCTTGTAATGCAAGTTCTCATCTAGTAGATTGGTTTCAATAATATGATATCCAATGCATACTCTTTCTATAAATCAAAAGGTTTGGTTTCAATAGCATGATATCCAATGCATAATCTTTCCATAAATCAACCCTTTATGCCATGACATAGGCATAACCCACACATAATACATTTTGGTTCATTTTCATGCCAAATAAATGTTCGTTGACTCTCCATGAAAACGTTTTGGTAATTTATCTATACATGATGCGAATTTATCGAAAACGGGAGGTAGAAAGTGACATTGAAGACAAGAATCCAAAATTCGAAGAGGATTTAAAAGGTTTCAAAGATAATCTCGAGGAGGGAAGTAATTACAAAGCAAATAGAAATACAAATTAAGAAATATGAAATGGAAGAGGCTGGTAAGTTTTGTGAACTTCAAGAGATGAATTTCTAGAGTCTATGTAACTTGGAAAATGTAGGAGGATTTTTTATTGTCAGGATGGAACATTAAGTTGAAATTATTTTTCCAAGGCTTATGGTTGTATGGTCTTTGGCTCTACTTAAATGGCCAACGGTATAAGAGATTTTAGAGAGCGGTTGAGAGCAACTAATGATTAAGAGATTTTTCGTTGATGGAATACTAAGTATTTGTTGAAAGGTCTTTCTATTTTTCTCAACATGAATTCCTTTTTGTCCTCATCATAGGGATGCATACCAAGTGGTTGACAAAATTGTTGCAAGACAATTTTGTGATGAAATGCATGCATGACAAGTGCATGCAGGAACTTCTAATCTACCATATAGATTTCAAATTATGGTAAATTCTATCCTTGGGAATAGTGTGTATGATGGTGGGTGTCTTCAGTTAATTATATGAATGATGTTAAGTGAAAATTGGAGTTATCATAACAGATCTTTATGTCTCATCAATGTTTACTCTATGAGAGTGAGGACTTATTTTCTTTGTATAAATACAACATAGTTAAAGAATCAAATCTTATTTTGGTGTTCCAAAGCGAGGGGAGGATTGGTGGACATTAATATGACTTCATCTTTAAAACTTGTGTCTTTTAAGGATGTAGTTAACGAAATGTTTACTTGCTAATTTTTTCAAAGCTTGGACTCCTATTGTTAGTGTTTATATAGTGAAGAATGCTAATGATGGGTGTCATTATTGGAGATAATAACACCAAAGGTAACTCATCTACATTCAATATATGAAAAATATGCAGTAATTTTCAAATTTAGTGGATATTAGTTGTTAATATCAACTTTGTACCAGTGGATCTAGTTGACTTCAAAAAATTACGAGATCTCTCTTTGGGAATTTTTTTTTTATTGTTCAATTTTTACATCATGCTAATTATCATAAACTTTTTGAGGAGGGTCCCTAGTTTTAGGAAAACACAATAGATTTTATAATCCCTTGGTTCCCATATTTTTATCCTAACTATATCTCAATTACCAGAGTGCCATTTTGTTCACCTTCAACTTTTTCATTACATTTTTGGTATTTATCGTGTTAAATTAGATGATAAATTTAAATTAGTTCGTTTGATTTATTAAGTTTTTTTATATGATTGATACACATATAAATAGATTCTTGACAGTTAAAAATTATAGTTTGAAGTCATGGTCATCCCTATTGTTGCATAGTGCAAATGCTCATTCAATAGATCAATTTTAACACTATGTTATCCTATGCATAATATTTCCATTTTGAATCAAACCTCATCCAACGAGGACATGGGTATGAGTCACACAAATTTCGTTTTGGTCTATTCTTGTTCCAGATTATTGTTTGACAATTTGTGCAAATGTTGTGGTACATGACACTCGTTCATTGGAAATGAAGGAGATCAATGACAATAAAGTAAGATTCCATATTTTGACCAAGATTTGGAAGGCTTTTAAAGGGGAAGAGAAATACAAAGATGGAATTCTAAAATAGAAGAGGTGAGTGAAGATTTTGTAAACTTTATGAGTTTAATTGTTAGTCTTGAATGGGAGTTATCCAATGTAGGAAGTGTAAGTTTTGAACCTGTGTAGAGAAGCAAAGAATACAGATTGTTTTAAGCAAAACATAGATTACACCACAAATTTCACACATAAACACAAAGGTTTACATTGGAAACCATTAATCGGGAAAACCAACAAACCTTGGAGCCACATGGGCCTATTTTTTCATATCATTGTGAATCCCTCACAACACAAAATATAGGTATTCAGCAGCATCTGATACCCTAATCCGTTAACCCGTATTAGAAAATAGACTCCAATCCTTTAACCGGGATTAAATTACATATTTTTAGAAAATTCCCCAAAATAGCCAAAAGCGTTTTGGATCACTTGCGCTCATGCCAGAAACGGCCTCTCGACCGTTTCAGAATGGAAATATTCCTCCCATCCTATTTTCGTGAAGGTGATAACAGGGATCATTAGACACAACTTTGAGAGGTGCACCTCCCCTCCACACACACCTGCAAAGAATATAACATATACCCAACATTCTTCCACTTGTTGTTTTCTTTACATAACAATGAGTCATGTACTCATAAATTCATACGTTCATGGCATCAATGCCCGTAGATTCTTTGCACCAAGAGAACTTCTTTGTACCGAGAGAATTTGTTAACGAGTCTCCAAAATTTTTCAAGGTGTCAACCTTTTCCAGAAACACCTTATTGTCTTCAACCATATCTCTTATGAAGTGATATTGCACATCAATATTCTTTGTCTTAGCATGATAAGAAAGGTTCTTTTCCAGGAAGATTGCACATTGGCTATCACAATCTAGCCTTATAGCTTTATGTACAAACCCAGTACCTGAACACAATCTTTTCAACCATACAACTTCTTTGCTTGCATGAGTGGCTGCCATGTATTCAACTTCTGTAGTTAATAGTGCAACTATAGCTTGTATCTTGTTCATCTAAGTGATAGCTCCTCCAAATAGGTTAAACACATACCCACTTGTAGATCTTCTACAATCAAGATATCCATCCCAGTTTGCATTAACAAATCCATGTACATTTATTACTCTGTCTAGTATAGGTCTTCCTTGGTACCATATTGTATAATCTGTGGTTCCACACAAATATTTGAAGACCCTCTTTACAGTTGTCTAATGCTCCTTTCTTGGTTTTGACATATTTCTGCTCAAAACTCTCACTGCATGAGCAATGTATGGTATGGTACTGTTGAGGCCTGGAAATTCGCAGGCAACAACAGCAAGGGATTCTCCCCAGTCAATGTTCCCAACTAGCCCATGACTGTTTGGTGTAGGGAATCCATCTGATTTGCGGTCCGGCTACCATAGGTCAAGTAACAAAAATAAAAGGTTTTACCGGTTGCGGCCTAGTCCACCGTATATATATTTGTATTTTTTGACTTTAAGTATGATATGAAAGTGCCTATCTAAGATGCAGATTGATAAAGAATGCAAGGAGTGGTCACAATGTGATGCGCAGGTTCTTACCTCTCGTCTTAGACTCTCTCACATTTAAATCACACACAACTAGAAAAACAATACTAACTAAGTTGTACCTAGGGAGCAAGATATCAATTCATGAGTAATGTAATACTGTTCACATGTTAAGATAAATCACAGATAGATGTTCTTAGAATCAAAACACATAAACATGAATAAAGATATACATGACAAGATAGCTCATCAACCGTTAAACCCTCCATTACTCATAGTGGAAATTATCACAGAATAAACCAGAGAACATTAAGATAAGAACATAGGTTCAGAAAGTTAGAACACTCTCATAGTTAATGAAACACGGTTGAAAAAGAAATAGTTCCCCTGCAACATTGTTCATTTTATCACATTCGAACATTCCACACAGCACCTTCTCCAATAGGCAAAATTTGTAATTTATTATTGTAAAACGAAGTAGTTCCTCTTACAACCAATGGTTCACAAGTTTCTCTAGGGAAAAATCCCCTTAATTCCCTCTAACTTTCCTCTATTTAAACAAAACAACAAAACCCTTGGGATGCCCCAACTGTCTGACCTTTGGGCTCCCCCAACCGTTTAATCTCATAAATTTGTTAGTTTGTGAGTGCTCACGATTTAGGCAATACGTTACATTTTGGATTTAGTCTTATGAGTACTTCATAAAATGAGACCAACTCGGTAACTGATGAACCTTTTCCAAGCCTGGGCCCCTTAATGCTAACGATTCTGCTTTGTCTTTTATTTGTCCTTTTAAAGTTTTCGTTGATCTCAGAATATCTCTGCCTATCACTTTTCAGCCAGCTTCCTTCTGCTTTGTCCTCTAGCTATGTCGTCTTTGTAGTAGTAGTCTGAAGAATCTTCTAAATCTGCCTGCAGTTAAAACAAAATTCATCATTTACTCGGACTGCATCTTTTCAACAAATGTAAACCATACCAACAATAAAACTGATCATCAAAATGAGGCCCTGTACTACGTTCTCGTCGCGAAAAAAGTTAAAATGATAGAAAATGAAACCTTCGCCACCTATCAGATAGGGTAAAAACACACACAGAACAGGCGGGAAAAACCTTCACTGGCGGGAAAATCACTAAAGCATCGGTAGGATAGTTTAATTAATAGCCGCAATGGAGGGCTTCAGACGGACAATAGGTTCCGTGAGACCATTAAGTCTATTGGCGTCAGAAAGATTAAATACTAAAGCATCGGGCGGAAAAACTCCTTGTCAATGGACGGAACGACATAAACGTTGGGTGGTTAGTGCAATACGCAGCCGCAATGGCGGAAGACGGAAAGACTACGGGCTCTGCGGTGAATAAAACATAACGGAAAAAACCATAACAAAACAAACAGCGAACGAAGCAGTTATAAGGCAGAACATTTAGTTCACTCGGGAACCGCAATGGTGGAAAGCAATCAGACTACATCCTTCGATCAAAGTCATAAACTTTTCGATATGGCGCAGAAACATCATGAAACGTTAAGTGTTCGGAAAATATTAAGGTTGTGCAGCGGTCTAAAAAATTGGTCTCATCTCCGAAACAATGGCGTCATAAAAATAAAAAAAACCCAACTCAACTTTAACCAACCTCCGACAGCGCAAAGCAAGTCAAAATAATAACGTCACAGCATCAAAAAATTCAAAGCTATCCGTCAGAACCAACACTGTTCAGCTTCCGCGACGGCGACCCCGTAGGGAAATATGGCTCCGATGCATTGTTTAAATGACCTCCGAACAACCAAACTAAACAAATGTTAAGTTCCAAAATACTTTCGGCGGGGCAGCGATGAAAAGTTTGTTTCACCTCCGAAACAATGGCGAAAATGAGAAATAGATTTCTGATATCAAAGAAAGAAATGAAAGATCAAAGGACAAGATTTTCAAATCAAGATTCAAATTGCACAACCCAAAGCAGTTTCAGACATAAGTAATTTCCCGAAAAGCATGAAAACAGTTGACCTCAAACAATCCAAACTTGTAGTAGAGGAAAACGAAAACTGAGTTCATGGAGCCAAACGATTTTAGGCAAGATAAAAATTAAAAGGAGGGTAAAAAATTTCAAAAATTTGGGAAAACAGTTGCAGTTGTAACAATTGGCGACTACCTGGTGAACCTAGATCTCTAGATAATTTCTTCCTTAAATAACAGACTGTTTGACAATAAACCAACATGTTGAATTCTTCTATATGTCTAGATTTCCCAAATGGAAAATATATGTACTTTTAATCATTGATGATAGTCCAAATTAGGAGAATGGAAGCCAAGATTTCCAAGTCAAGACAACTCTTTTGAGGCTAGGAAGATGAGTTTCATTTATTACCTCTGTCTTTAGGTAGCTGCCAGCTTGGACACCACAAGATTGTGACATATGGTAAACAGAAATATTCATTTGTTCCTCATTCCCATGCCATTTTTCACTTTTGTGCTTTTGGACTTTTGTCCTTTTCATATGAGTCCTCCTGCATGCCTTTCTTTCTGAATTTTTATCCAGGCTCCTCTATCCATAGTGTCCTTTTGTGTGAGAGATGTATTTAACTTTCAGCTCATGGACGGAGAAGAACTTTTGGCAATTTAGTACTTATAGGGTTCAGTACTTTGTTTTGATACATATTGCTTTCTTAGGAGTTTTTTGACTCTTGTCTGCCTTTTGGCTTTAAAATCATGGCATGGGATCATTTATATATAATATACTGTTCACCCTGCTTCCTTTCTGTGGGTCTTTTGCCATCACCCCCGAGGAAATTTTTCATGTGAGATGGATGGAGCCTCGAAAGAGTATTCCAGAATTTTGATCCTGAGTTATGTTACAGGATTAAGTAGGACTTCAATGTGTTCATAGCCATTTCAGAAAATTGCTAAACTAGAAGAAATTCTTTTGGATAAAACAATAGTACACAGTCTTACACACAAGGACTTTAATTACTCCAGAATTCTGATGCTCTCCATGCAACCAAAAGTTTGCCTCTTTTTTATTGAAATCACCAAAATCTAACTAAAACCAACAGAAACAAAATAAATAAAAAATAAACAAACAAACAAAATTATTTATGTACAAAACAAAAGAACAAAAACAAAAACTTAGGAAAAATAAGGTTTGAGAACTAAACCATTTACTGGTAAGTTCTCTTCCCACCCCTGTAAATCTTGCAATTTAAAGGTTGAGGGGCCAAGTTTTGCCGAAATCTGGAAAGGGCCTACCCATAACTGTTGGAATTTCGTGTGTTTTCCTTTCTGTTCCAGCTTTGTGCTTATCAAACCACCTCTTTACTACCTCCTGTTGTTGTTTAAAACGTTCTCTGGCTTGGATCTAGACTCTTCTTCCTTCAAAAGATTATGTATCCTTATTTGCAAGATTTCATTATTTGATCCTCTGGATTCTTGAGCTATTATGGAAGAGGGTAGCATGATATTGGGGGGTAAAATGGCCTCTTTTCCATAAACAAGGGTATACGGGGACACACCTAACGAAGTCTTGGGCATGGGGGCTTCACTTGTTGACCAATATCCTATTACATTAGTTCATATTGTGGGTTTTAAAATGATAAAAAATTGAACCAATATATTGCAGGTATTGGGGGGATGAGGGGTTTAAGGTGGGGGTGGGTAGGGTGGTTTATAAGGATTGAGGTATAAAAGGGGGTGGGGAGGAGGTTTAAAGTATTGGGAGGGGGTTTCAACAAAAATATTTTGGGTCAATATCTCTGGAAATTAAGGGTATTCTTTAATATCCCACGATCGCACGTGCTATGTGAGAGGTTCACTAAGTGAAGTCCTCGTGGTCTTGGGGGTGACCCTATCAGCCCAAAGAACATTTGGTAATGCTGCGTGCCAACTCCTCTGATTTTCTATCACCGTCTTTTTAAAAATCCTAATCAGATTCTTGCTTGTAGATTCAGCCAAACCATTTCCCTGTGGATAGTAATTAGCAGAGTAATGCAACTTAATTCCTTTCTCATGAGCAAATGCAGTTAATCTAATCGAGGAAACGTAAGTAGCATTATCGAAAACTAGAGAAATTAGAACTCCAAAACTGGTCATAATATGATCTTGCAAGAAGTCCATGACCGCATCTTCATTTACTTTACGTAACGGAATGGGTTCGACCCAACGAGTGAAGTAGTCGGTTGCTGTCAGAATATATTTGTGTTGCAAGGCAGAATTTGGCTTTATCTCTCCAATGATGTCCATCCCCCACTGCTCAAAAGGTTCTGTTATCATCATAGGTTTTAATGGTCCTGCTGCTTTAACTTGTCTTCCACCACAGCTTTGACAAATGTCACACTTTCTGACATGGACGTGTGCATCTTTAAACAGTGTGGGCCAATAGTATCCGGCTCTGAGAATTTTATGAGCTGTAGTATCTCCGGAGAAATGTCCTCCATCAGGCCCATCATGTAAATCTATCATGACCTTCTTCGGATCTTCTTTCTCTAAGCATCTAAGAAGAACTTCGTCATAATTCTTTTTGAATAATATTCCATTAATAATCTGATATGAGGCTGATTTAAGATGCAATGCTCTTTTTTTCTTAGAATTCCAATGTTTCGGTAACAATCCCACCTAAAGGTAATGCACAAGGTCTCGATACCAGGAGTCCGGAGCTGTGAAAATAGGACATACATCCATCAAATGTAACTCAGCTTCATCTTCCTAGTCATGTTCTTCATTGTCTTTACTTTCAGTCATCAGTTTGCACAATCCTTACCCTTTAATTATGGAGGCTGGCTTGAATTCGAGGTCATACTCCTGTAGATCTGTTACCCAGTTGCCTCTTCTTTCTTCTAACTTATTTTGTATGAAAAGAGATCTCACAGCTGGGTGTGGAACGATTACCTTTGTCCGGTTCTTTAGTATGTATGGCCTAAATTGTTTCACTGCTTTGAACACTGTGTAAGCTTGTTTATCCACAGCTGGGTAATTCAATTTTTCCCCTTGCAGACCAGTGCTCATAAATGATATGGGGAACTCATCTCCCCCACTTTCTTTCTGGGTAAGCACAGCTGCTAATGAATCATTAGATGCGAAAGTGTACAAAATAAAATCTTTCTCAAAATATGGACTTTTGTGGGAGGGTGCGTGTGCAACAACTGTTTTAATTTTACTAAATGCGTTCTTCTCTAAATCATTCCACTTGAATTGTACACTTTGCTTTACCATTTGCTGCAAAGGTTTAACAATTTGAGCGAAATCTGGCACAAACCTTCGCACGAAATTTATTGTCCCCATAAATGATTGCATGCCCTTTTTATTATGGGGTAAGGGAATCTGTTTGATAGCTTTGATCCTCTCTGGGTCTATGGAGATCCCCTTATTAGAAACCACGTGACCTAACAACTTACCTTCTGTAACGACAAACACGCACTTCTTGGGGTTTAGTGAGATACCATATTTTCGGTAGCGTTCAAAAATCTACTTTAGATGAAATGCATGTTCCTCTCTTTTCTTTGAGAATATCATGATGTCATCAAGGTATACTACAACACTGCGACTAATCAGATCGTGGAAGGCTATGTCCATATCCCTCTGGAAAGTAGCTCCAGCATTTATGAGTCCAAAGGGCATCCTTTTGTAAGCAAAAGTTCCCCACCTGGTTCCGAATGTCGTTTTAAGTCTGTCTTCTTCAGCTACTAATACTTATTGTAGCCTGAGAATCCATCTAATAAAGAGAATAATTCAGAACCTGAAACCATTTGCAATATCTGTTCCATGGGTGGGACGGGATAATTGTCTTTATCCGAAGCACGATTTAAGTTTTTGAAATCCACACATAGCCTGATTTCTCCGGATTTCTTCCTTACTGGTACCAGATTTGAGACCCATTTCGTGTGTCTAACCTTGAAGATAATTCTAGTATCCAATAGTTTCTTAACTTCCATTTGGATTAAAGTTCTAATTTTGGATGCATTTTCCTTAAAGGCTGTTCATAAGGTTTGATTCCAGATCTGATGGGGATAACATGTTGGATAATATTGGTGTCATATGTCTTCAATTCTTCATACGTCCAGGCAAAAACATCCTTGTATTGTTTGAAAAGACTGATAAACTTATTCCGTTCACCCCGGGAGCAACATTTTCCCAAATTCACATATTTAGGCTCCATTTCAGTCCCCAAATTAATCAACTCGAACTGTAGAGACGAGCTATGAGTCTTCACATTCACTGGTCTTCTAAATTTCTTGTTTAAATCAAACATCCGTTCTAAAGTCTTGACTCCTTTAGGAATAAAATTATCGAATTTTAGCTCAGCTTGATGTTCTTCATCATCAATAATCGCCCCTTTGAAGGTCTTGTCATTTGTCAAGCATTCTATAATCTGCTGATCATCATTGAACACTCGTAGATTGGTAATCATATCTGGAACTGAAGGCTTGAAAAGCAATTCAACAGAGCACCGATTATTAGAGGGCACAAGCCTCGCAGCTGAGGTGGCCAGCAAGTCAGCTGTTGTATTCTTAAGTCTTGGAATCGATACAATGTTAAATGCATTAAAACATTTAAGTAAATCCCATACTTCATTTTGATAAGATTTTAAATGAGGAGAAATGCAATGTATTTGATTTCGAATTTGTTTTACAATTATTTCAAAATCTCCAAACACTTTCAGATTTTTTGCCTTTAATTCAATTGCTTTTCTTAATCCCTGAACTAACGCTTCATATTCAGCTGTGTTATTGGTACATTCAAACTCTAACCTACATGAAAGAAAATGTTTGTTTTTCTTAGGGTCAATCAGGACACAGCCTGCTCCCGACCCCTCTAAATTTTTAGAACCATTAAAGAAAAGCATCCAAAAATCACTAACCACTACTGTGCGAGAATTAATATCTACATCTACAACTAATTCTACTATTTTACAATCAATTTCATCAGCCTGTGAAAACTGAAGGAGATCAGGCTGAGCGTCTGATGTATCGCTGGCTTCTTTTGCTTGATAGTTTCCTGGTTCTAGCTCAATAAAGTAATTTCCCAAAACAGAATCCACTGGTTCATTTTTACCCTCGAACTAAGTAACATTGTGTTTCATGTGGGGCTCCCTCAAAACTTTAAATTGATTTGGGCTTCCTTTATATGGTAGCCACAGATGTGACCAATCCGAGGCAAAATATCCGTTCAACTTTGCCAACCAATCTCTTCTCAAAACAAGTCCATAAGCTTCCGATATGTCATCCACCACAATATCAATGAATTGACACACCTTATCATTTGAAGATAAGTGGAAGAGAACATCCTCCAATTCCCCAATTACCTTCACATTCGTTCTATCCAACTGAATGACCCTCCGGGTAGATGGTTTAGGTTTCCCGTTTATCTTTTTGCAGACCAACAATGGGATGACGTTGACTGATGCCCCCGACTCTACTAGGTAGTTATGCACGTTGTGGTTGAAAATTTCAAAAGTAAGGAGAAAAGGTGGATTCTTGCTTTTAGGCTTACCTCCCATACTTGCTTCACCAATTTCTTCTTCTTGGGGCTGATTGTCAGTGGGCAGCCTCTCCTCTGATACTTCAAGTACTTTCAATAGCTTTTCTTTCTGCTGCGGCACATTGCACATTTCAAATAATGAGATGTTTGCCCTTACCTTTTTGATATCCTCCACAATGTCATAATCCATCTTATGTTCTGTGAGCTTCGATTTAACATTATTTATTTTTTCTTCATTGGGCTTAGTAGGCATGTTGATCTGTCTAGGATTTTGACTGGTGATGGTAAATTCCGGAATTTTATTAGTTGAGGAGTTTTTTTGAAATTTCTTAACATTCTTTTGAAGTCTTTTGATCTTCGAGAGCATAAGACCATTTTCCTTAATCAACCCCTGGCTTCTCGTCATTACATTCATTTCCAGGATGTCCTCATGTCTTAGATCCTTTTCTTCCTCTGTATCAAACAACGATACACAGTCCCATAAAACCATGCCTCCTCCTCCTGTTTTTCTGTTGATTTATTGTTGTCTTTCCCTTCCTCATCGTTGTCTTCAGTTAATTTGGAATCCAACAACTGATTCATAACCAACGTCATTGAATTTATCCATTGAGGACAATTCTTTTCAGAATGGGGTTGTTGGTGAAAAGTGCAAAAGTTATCCATTCCTACCTCTATTAAGTTCATAGATGCAGGGCTGTGCAGAGGAGGTTGGGATTGATTGTTATATTCCCTTTTCTTGTAATAAGGCTTATAGAACTTTTGGGCTTCCTTTTCCTTTTCCAAGTCTATGATTCTGTTAGAGAGATTCTGCATCATCTTTTCCATTCCCTCGAAATCTGGTGATTGCTCCTCTTTAGGCTTAGTAAACAACAAAGCTTTCCTCCCAACATTTTTTTCTCCTGACCGTTCAGGATAATCTTTGATGCTTTCTTTTTCAGCCTCTGCTCTCTCCGCTTCTTCATAAGTCTCTGCTAGCGTAGGCTTGGCCTTCATTTTGGAAAACATGGCCAACTCGGGTCCTAGGGATGAGGTATAATATTCAATCAGAACTTTATCCGAGGGTTTGTCAGCTTCAGAAAAATTCTTAAGATAGGCTACGGATGTTTGGGTAAAATTATGCACCTTCTCTTTTCTTTCTTTATTTAAGGCGCACAGTCCTTTCATGAGTTTTTTGGGTTGCATACTTACTTCTAAAAATCCTTTCAAAGGTATCCCAATCTGGGATAGAGTTTGCAGGAAAACCGAAATACCATGATGCTGCTGCTCCTTTAAGGGTGTGTGGAAAAAGTATACAAACTACATCCTCATGTTCCGCAGCTCTTAATCCTTCTATTTCCAAATAGAAACTTTTCAAATGGTCATCCACTAGCATCTTCTCAAAAACTTGAGGTAAGTCATGCAACGGAGGTGTTAAATTCAAGGGTGATCTGACTTTCCAAGCAGGTGGTGGATTTGGTGGGTTAGGTGGTTGATTTGCATTTACACCTGCCATGGGTTTGGGTGGAGAGTGAGGAGGTGAAGGAATAGGAGTATGAACAGGTGAACAGTAAGGTGTATTTGGGCCCACTTGATTCAAAGGCTGAACAACCTCCTGTAATGCTACTTCTACTAACTCTTCCCAATCTCTGACCAACACTGAATATTCCAAGATGGGACGGTCTTTCTTCTTGTACTCTCTTCGGGGTAAATCAGGGATAATGGGTAATCCTCCAATACTCTTTACATAAGCCCGCGTGTGTCTTCTCAGATCATTTACCACTTGGTTTCCCACAGCAAACAAATGTTCTCTATTCTCTTCAGTATTTGAATCAAGAAAACTGCTTTCAAAACTATCATTGGTGGAGTTGTTTCGAGGAAAGGTGTTTCCCCGGCCATCCATGCACTGGCGGCCTTCTTTCTAGTGCCATAAACTATTGAGGCCTGGAAATTCGCAGGCAACAACAGCAAGGGATTCTCCCCAGTCAACGTTCCCAACTAGCCCGTGACTGTTTGGTGTAGGGAATCCGTTTGATTTGCGGTCCGGCTACCATAGGTCAAGTAACAAAAATAAAATGTTTTACCGGTTGGGGCCCGGTCCACCGTATATATTTTTGAATTTTTTTACTTTAAGTATGATATGCAAGTGCCTATCTAAGATGCAGATTGATAAAGAATGCAAGGAGTGGTCACAATGTGATGCACAGGTTCTTACCTCTCGTCTTAGACTCTCTCACATCTAAATCACACACAACTAGAAAAACAATACTAACTAAGCTGTACCTAGGGAGCAAGATATCAATTCATGAGTAATGTAATATTGTTCACATGTTAAGATAAATCACAGATAGCTGTTCTTAGAATCAAAACACATAAACATGAATAAAGATATACATGACAAGATAGCTCATCAACCGTTAAACCCTCCTTTACTCATAGTGGAAATTATCTCAGAATAAACCAGAGAACATTCAGATAAGAACATAGGTTCAGAAAGTTAGAACGCTCTCACAGTTAATGAAACATAGTTGAAAACGAAATAGTTCCCCTTCAACATTGTTCATTTTATCACATTCGAACATTCCACACAACACCTTCTCCAACAGGAAAAATCTGTAATTTATTATTGTAAAATGAAGTAGTTCCTCTTACAACAAATGGTTCACAAGTTTCTCCAGGGAAAAAGCCCCTTAATTCCCTCTAACTTTCCTCTATTTAAATAAAACATCAAAACCCTTGGGCTGCCCCAACCGTCTGACCTTTGGGCTCCCCCAACCATTTAATCTCATAAATTTGTCAGTTTGTGAGTGCTCATGATTTAGGCAATACGTTACATTTCGGATTTAGTCTTATGAGTACTTCATAAAACTTGACCAACTTGGTAACTGATGAACCTTTTCCAAGCCTGGGCCCCTTAATGCTAACGATTATGCTTTGTCTTTTATTTGTCCTTTTAAAGATTCCGTTGATCTCAGAATATCTCTACCTATCACTTTTCAGCCAGCTTCCTTCTGCTTTCTCCTCCAACTATGTCGTCTTTGCAGCAGTAGTCTGAAGAATCTTCTAAATCCGCCCACAGTTAAAACAAAATTCATCATTAACTTGAATTGTATCTTTTCAACAAACGTAAACCATACTAACAATAAAACTGATCATCAAAATGAGGCCTTGTACTGCGTTCTCATCGCGAAAACCTTAAAATGATAGAAAATTAAACCTCCACCACCTATCAGATAGGGTAAAAACACACACAGAACAGGCGGGAAAAACCTTCACTGGCGGGAAAATCACTAAAGCATCGGTAGGATAGTTTAATTGACAACCGCAACGAAGGGATTTAGACGGACAACAGGTTCTGCGAGACCATTAAGTCTATCGACGTCGGAAAGATTAAATACTAAAGCATCGGCGAAAAAACTCCTTGTCGGCGGATGGAACGACATAAACATCGGGTGGTTAGTGCAATACGCAGCCGCAATGGCAGAAGATGGAAATACTACGAGCTCCGCGGTGAATAAAACATAACGGCGAAAACCATAACAAAACAAATGGTGAGCGGAGCAATTATAAGGTAGAACATTTAGTTCGCTCGGGAACCGCAATGGCGGAAAGCAATTAGACTACATCCTTCGATCAAAGTCATAAACTTTTCGATATGGCCAAGAAACATCATGAAACATTAAGTGTTCGGAAAATCTTAAGGTTGTGTAGCGGTCTAAAAAATTGGTCTCATCTCCGAAACAACAACATCATAAAAATAAAAAAAACCTGACTCAACTTCAACCAACCTCCGACATCGCAAAGCAAGTCAAAATAATAATGTCACAGCATCGGAAAAGTCAAATCTATTCGTCAGAACCAACACCGTTCAACTTCTGCAACGGCGGCCCTGTAGGGAAATATGGCTCCGATGCATTGTTTAAATGACCTCCGAACAACCAAACAAAACAAATGTTAAGTTCCAAAATACTTTCGGCTGGGCAACGATGAAAAGTTTGTTTCACCTCCGAAACAGCGGCGAAAATGAGAAATAGACTTTCGATATCAAAGAAAGAAATCATAGATCAAAGGACAACATTTTCAAATCAGGCTTCAAATTCCACAACCCAAAGCAGTTTCAGACATAAGCAATTTCCCGAAAAGCATGAAAACAGTTGACCTCAAACAATCCAAACTTGTAGCAGAGGAAAACAAAAACAGAGTTCATGGAGCCAAACAATTTTAGGCAAGATAAAAATTAAAAGGAGGGTCCAAAATTTCAAAAATTTGGGAAAATAGTTGTAGCTGCAATAGGTACAGACCATTCCATACATCAAACTACCAACTGCACTGGCATATAGAACTCGTGGCATATCTTCTTATTCTTCCCGTGTCTTGGGAAACTTCTCTATAAATAACTTTACACCCACGGGAATAAGAACCTTGACCGACTTATTTTATTGCATGTCAAATCTTTGTAGTACCATCTAAATGTATTTTATTTGATTTAAATAGATCATCTGGTTTGCATGATCTCTTCTTATCTCCATTCCCATAATGAAGTTTGCAGCACTGAGATATTTCATATCAAATTTGGAGGACAACTGAGACTTCACCTCCTTTATAACATCATTGTTGTTTCCAATCAGAAACATTTCATCAACATATAGTACTATGTTAATGAAGTGATCACCAACCTATTTGGAGTATACACAGTGATCAACTTTGCTTCTCACAAACCCTGATCCAAGTATGTATGTCTCAAACTTTTGGTTCCACATACTTGGATATTTCTTTAGACCATAAACGGACTTCTTTAGTTTATATACTGACTCTTTATTTCCCTTTACTATGAACCCTTCTAGTTGTTTCATTCATATTTTTTCTTCGAGATCCCCATGTAACAACGTTGTCTTTACATCCATCTGTTCTACTTCAATATCAAAAGAAACAACAATATAAAGAAGAAATCTAATATAAGTTAATTTTGCAACTTGAGAAAATATTTCACCAAAATCAATTCCCTCTACCTGAGAATATCCCTTTGTTGTACTTCTCCACTTTACCTTCTTCATTTAACTTACTTTTAAGCAACCATTTGCTCTCAATGGATTTTCTTCTAGCTAGTAACTAGACTAGATTCCAACCTTCATTTTTTCCCAAGGCATACATTTCTTCAACCATGGCCTTCTTCCAGAGATCACTATCCTCTGAATCAACAATTTCCTTCATATTTCTAGGATCATCATAAGTAATAGACAAAGAAAAATGAGAGTGAAAATCAGGAGGGGAATACCTTTCTGGTTCCTTCTTTCTCGATATGATCTCCTCAAAACTGGGGTATGAGGTTCTTCTTCTTTTGATTCAACTTCTTCTGTTGAGATAGTTTCTTCAACTTTAACTCAAACTCTATTTTCTTTGGTTCCTTTTCCATCGGAGTCACTTCCTGTATGGGGAATTATTTGACCTCTCTAAACTCAACATCTCGAATGTGAACAATATTCTTAGTTACAGGATTCGAAATCTTATAACTTGTCATACCATATTTATAACCAATAAAGATACACTTCTCAACTTTGTTATCCAACTTGCTCCTTTTCTCCTTTGGAACGTGTACATAAGCATCACAACCAAAAAATTTCAGATGCTTAATAGAGGGTTTATTACTAGTCCATACCTCTTGTGGAGTTTTATCAACTAATGACTGTGTGGGTGATTTCTTTACCAAGTAACATGTCTCCACCGCCTCTACCCAGAATTCTTGTCCTATCCCAACACTGCTCAGCATGCTTCTTACCTTTTCCACCAACGTCATATTTATCCTCTTGGAAACTCCATACCATTGAGGTATGTATGGAGTATTCTTATGAATTTCTATACCACACTTCTTACATAAGTCCTAAAATTCAGTCCCACAAAAATCTCCACCATTATCTGTCCTCAACACCTTTATTTTCTTTTTTGACTGATATTCTACAAGAGCCTTAAATTATTTAAACTTATCAAATACTTCATATTTATTATGAAGGAAATAAATCCACGTGTTCCTTGAGAAATCATCTATAAATGAAACATAATACATAGATCTACCATAGATCTACCTAATGATGGAACATGCATAGGTCCAAATACATGACCGTGTACTAACTCTATAATTCTCTTTGCTCTTGTAGCACTAGATGCAAGTCTTACTCGATTTTGTTTTCCATATATGAAATGTTCATAGAAATCAAAATCCAGAGCAAAATCATTCAAACCTTCAACCACACCTTTACCTTGTAATGATCGAAGGCCCTTTTCTCTGATATGACCCAATCTTTAATTCCATAGCATTGTATTTCCTCTTGATGTAGTCAAGGTTCTGTCATCTTTACCTCCTTCCTCAAGCATAACAGAACTGTTACATTCATCAATCATGGTTCTTACCAATAGTTTGTATAGAGTTCCATACCAAACTCCCCTCTTCAATACCATTGATCATCGAACCATTTTGCAACCACCATCTCCACACACAGTATTTACACCTGCAACATCCATCTTTCCGACAGATATCAAGTTTCTTGTATATTTACAATGTATAGCACTCCAGGTAGAGTTCTAATCCTTCCATCCTCCAGTTTTAGCTTGAATCTACCATTTCCAATGATATTGGCTAGTGAATCATATCCCAAGTACACATCTCCTCCATTGTACTTTTCATATTCACAAAACTATTCCCAATGAGGGTTCATATTACATGACGCACTTGAGTCAATCAACCATATATCACATTCTCAATGATTTCCCGTGGAAGCTAGGTACACATCCCATGCTTCTTATGAGGAGGTCTTTGCCTCTGTGGAAGGGTTATCCTCATACCCATTTTCTTTCCCAACATTCTTAAATCTGCAATTCTTTTTACAGTGCCCAACTTTACTGCATTTCCATCACTTCCTTATTCCTTTTCCCGAGGATTTAGATCTACCCTTACATTTAGATCCCCCCAGATTTTTTTATTTTTGTTTCTCTCTGTTAGGTTTATTTATCCTCCGTTGTTCATACTTTCTATTAGATTAATTAGCCTAACTTAGGAAGCTCAATTAATTAATTGGGTCCACTAGTACAATTGGGTCCTCTAGTACAATTGGGTCCACTTGGCCCAATTGGGACACATGTACCAGTCATTGAAGTGTGGGAAACACTAATAGAGGCTAACTACCACTTAATGCATGTGCATGCATTAGTTAGGGTACCTCCTAGACCAGTACCTACATTTTAGGAGCCACTGGGAGTCCCGGAACCAACCTACTTCAGTTAATTAGTGTTAGTACTAGTTAGTCTTAGTTAGCCCCCAGTTACAATTAATTACTTCTCTGTCAGTTAAGCTAGTGCTACTAATGCATGGATAATACATGGTTGCATGGGGAGGAGCACTTTTCCTACCTACCACACTCAGTTGCATTGAGTTAACTAGTTTCCAATGGTTGTTGGAGTTATTGGTCATCAGGGAGTTGTATATTTGGACTCCTATATTGATTGGGAGACCTTGAGTTAGAGATTTAGTTAGATAGATTCATATCCACTTGGAGGATTCGAATTAATTTCCCATGCATTTGAATTATACCTATGTAAACTATTGTAACACCAGATATTATTATGATGAATATATTGTGAATTCCTGAGCAATACTTATCTCTTTCCTGTGTGGTTTGTTTTGCTTAGTTTGTATTTTCATTCTCCATTCAATTGCTGCAAACATTATCAGAACTCTCTGCTTGAATATCTAAATGGAATTCAAATTCTAATATGGTATTATATCCTTCTCAGGCAGGTTTCATGCTTGTTTCTCCCCATCGAACATCAGAAGCAGCTGGGTTTCCACAGAAGTCCCCTATAAAAACTTGCTAGCTCTAGATTCATTCAAAGCAGTGGAGAGGGCATGATGGACCCTAAAAACATGTTCATGTCAGGAGGAAAAACATGATTCTAACGGTTCATATGTCTTATTTTGTTATTGCAGTGAAATTGACAGGTTCTAGGTAGCTTGAGAGAAGTATTTTCATTCTTCCAACCGGAGCAATTATGAGTTCTCAAACTCCTGAACCACGGATCCTCACAAATTCCAATTACCTTGATTGGAGGATTGATATGTAGCTGGCCTTGCGCAAGCATGGATACCACAATATCATACATGGATGGGAGGCTGAGCCTCATCAGCCGGTAGAGCGGAACAAGTTCCTAAACCATTGTGATGAAGCATTCAGGTACTTATGTACTTATGTTTCTAGAGATCTCCTCTTTCATATAGAAGGATTGAGGACTCCTAGAGAAGCCTGTGATAAGATTGATATCTTTTTCAACAAACACGATGAGATTCGAGGACATATTCTGGAGAATGAGTTGGTATCTTTACATCTCGATAGTTTAGAGACTATTGAGCAATTATTCTCTGAATTCAAGTCTCTAGTGCTCCAATGCAGACAGTGCGGGATGGAACGAAAGAATGAGCAGAATGTCATTTCCATACTTAGCAAAATAGGCCATGAGTACTCTGTATATGTCTCTATGTTTCATTTCAAGCAGGAAACCTTTCCTAATTAGAAACTTCCTTCTTTAGATTCATTTTTCGATTCCTTAATCAAGGAACAAGACAAATTGATTCGAATGGGAGTGATCCAAACCTCCAAAGATCAACCTCTCTTGGTTACTGACTCTTCCAAAGCGCAAGAAAAGGGGAAATCAAAGAAGAAGGAGCCAAAGTCAGCTGATTTGAAGCCAAGCTTTTGAAAGGGCCTCCAGCTCTAAGAAGAAGAAATATGGGAAAACATTATGTCCCTATTGTGAAAAAGGGTATCACCTTGAAGATCATTGTATGAGGAAGGAACTTGATGAAATGTCTGCTCTTCTCAAGCAACATAACATTCAAAGAGAAAAACAGTCTGATAATGGACATTAAATATGTCATGCTTTGAAAGCAGAACCACCTCGGTCTACAGCCTATTTGATTGATTCTGGAGCCTCCAACCACATGGTTGCCTCCAAGGATCTCTTCTCCTCTCTTAGTGTCAAAGAAGGGCCCACTTTTCACATGGGAGATGATTCCCAAATACCAGTAGTAGGAAAGGACACCATCAGAGCGAAGCATGGTGTGTTTAGAGATGTCCTATATGTTCCCTCACTTGCAACTAATATGTTATCTGTTTATCAAATGATCCATACTGGCTCACCAAAGCAAGTATTGTTTGGACTTGACTCAGTAGAGATCACCAATATCTCAACTGGGGAGATTATAGCGAAAGGAATTGCTCATCATGCCTCCAAGGCATACTATTTCTCTCACTTCATGCCATTCTCAGTTCCAACATCATCACAGCTTCCATTTGAAGCTGATGAAGGTATAAACATTCCTTCACTTCCTATTGCAGTTTCAGTTTCAAATCCTGGCATTTCTGATTCAGATTCAGAAGAAAAGTCATCCCAGTATGATCCAGACATTGAGCTTACAACTCAAAGGGATCTAGATCTAGATCCAACATCTACCTCATTCCAGCAGCCTAAATGGGCTAAGGAGCTCATAGAAGTAGCTATATATGGTGTTGGGGGATCCATATGACAAAAGAAGAACAAGGTCCCAATATCAGAAGGAGAGTGCAACACTGTCTCACACAGATCCTCTTCTTGCTTAGAGGTGTTTTATGATGCTTGGGTTAGATCGTCAATCCTTTAGGGAGGCTTTCCATGCTCATATATGGCAGGAAACCATGGATGAGGAGTTTGATTCACTACATGACAACCATACCTGGGAACTTATCCCTTTACCTCCAGGAAGGAAGATGGTATAGTGAAAATGGATCTACAAAACCAAAATAGCTGCTGATGGGAACACAACCAAGTAAAAGGCTCGGTTGGTGGAAAAGGGGTATTCTTAGGTCCAAGGCTTGGACTATAGTGAGACATTTGCTCCAGCAGCTAGAATGGACTCCATCATGTTGGTATTGGCTATTGCTGCTTCCAAGAGATGGGAAGTACAAAACATGGATGCGAAGAGAGCCTTCCTCCATGGTGATTTGGAGGAGGAGATCTATATGAAACAACCCGAGGGGTTTATTGATGATCCTTCCTTAGTCTACTGACTAAGGAAATCATTGTATGGACTCAAGCAAGCCCCAAGGGCATGGTACTCCAAGATGGATTCCTTCCTCATCTCTCAGAAGTTTGAAAGGTGCAAATCTGATTGCAATGTCTACATGAAAAAGAAGGAGGGGTTCTTGCTTGCAGTTGTATTGTATGTGGATGACTTGCTCATTACTAGCAGCTCTGCTGCTAGATTGATTAACACCAAGTCTTCTCTTAATAAAGCATTTGCTACGACTGACTTAGTACTGTTAATACAGTTCATTGGTCTCGAAGTAAGTCAAAAGACTTCGGGAATCATGATCTCATAGTCTAGGTATTTATCAAACATGATTAAGAGGTTCCACATGGAGGATTGTAAGGAATCCCCCTGCCCTTTCTTATTAGACATTAGGCTTGAAGAAGGTGGTTCCACAACTTTGGTGAACATCACTCTCTACAGACAACTCATTGGAATCCTTCTATATCTCACTCATTCGAGACTAGACATATCCTATGATGTGATTGCTACTGCCACATATATGTGGGAGCTACATGAGATGCATTGGAAGGAAAAAAAGAGGATCTTGCACTATGTGCAGGCTACTATTGATTATGGGATCCTATATGCTGCTAGAACACAACTAGATCTCATAGGATTTATAGACTCAGACTGGGCAGAATATGGAAATGATAGGAAATCCACCTCGGGTTTTGTCTTCATGATTGGATCTGGGCCAATTTGTTGGTCCATCAAGAAGCAAGCAGCTCTTGCACTTTCTATAGCAGAAGCAGAGTATCGGGGAGCTATGAAGGAAGCTATTCAGGTAGTTTGGCTGCATGACATCTTGACAGAGTTCAGGATTCAGGCTTCACCTATAGTATATCTTTATTATGAAACCAGAGTACAATCAAGATCTCCAGTGATCCTATTCAGAAGCAGAGGACAAAGCACATAGAAGTACACATGCACTACATTCAGGAACTGGTGCATGACAGAGCCATCACACTGCACTACTGTCCAACAGAGCATCAGATTGCAGATATTTTTACCAAGTCTTTTACTGAAAAGAGATTTTTCTTTCTCAGATCTGTTTTGGGCATTAAGGCTTGATTTTTCAGTTCCTATCTTGAGGGGGTTTTCCCAAGAGGTTTTCCTACCTCATTTGTATTATGTCTCTTAGAATGTATATTGGGTGACCTATGGTCTTGTTACTAGGGCCCACATTTTCCAAGTTAGGATTCAGGGGAGGTGTTAGGATTTTCAATCCTCCCTTGTTCATACTTTCTATTAGATTAATTAGCATAACTTAGGAATCTCAATTAATTAATTGGGTCCACTTGGCCCAATTGGGACACATGTACCAGTCATCGAATTGTGGGGAACACTACTATAGGATAATTTCCACTTACTGCATGTGCATGCATCAGTTAGGGTGCCTCCTAGGCCAATCCATACATTTTAGGATCCATTGGGAGTCCCAACACCAACCTACTTCAGAGAATTGGTGTTAGTACTCATTAGTCTTAGTTATCCCCCAGTTACAATTAGTTACTTCTATGTCAGTTAAGCTAGAGCTACTAATGCATGGATAATGCATGGTTTCATGGGGAGGAGCACTTTTCCTACCTACCACACTCAGTTACACTGAGTTAACTAGCTGTCAGTGGTTGTTGGAGTTATTGGTCATCAGTGAGTTGTCTATTTGGACTTCGATATTGATTGGGACACCTTGAGTTAGAGATTTAGTTAGATACATTCATATCCACTTGGAGGATTCGAATTCATTGCCCATGCATTCGAATTCTACCTATGTAAACTATTGTAACACGGGATATTATTATGATGAATATACTGTAAATTCCTGAGCAATACTTGTTCATTTCCTGTGTTTTTTGTTTTGCTTAGTTTGTATTTTCATTCTCCATTCAATTTCTGCAAACATTATAAAAAATCTCTGCTTGAAGATCTAAATGGCATTCAAATTCTAATACTCTCATGGGGGAGACCTCTCACAGACAAGTAATCCATTCTATTATTACCCATGGTTTTCTGCCTCATCTATTCTAATAGTAGGGATGATATTATTTCATCAAATTTTAAGCTCACTTGGATAACAATACCTATTGCAAAAAATACGTTGTCCCAGGAATCAGGGAAAAGAACACAATAATGTAATACATTTATCTTCTTCAGCCATTTTAATACCAACATGTTATCTAACTTACTAGAGTATTGTATAGTTTCAGATGCTTTGTTACAGTGTCATTTTCATCCATTCTGAAGTGAAATAGTTTCTTTTGCAGAAACAAGTTGTTCATAAGCGATTTTGATTGATACAAACACCCTAGTTTCCCCCAAATCTTTACCGCACTATCTTCACCAGATACATTCAACAACACAGAGTTTGATAAGCACACTCATATTGTACTCCTTTCCCTTCTAATTTATACCAATCATCTTATGACAATGCAGTGGGTTTAGTACCCGGAGCCACATCAATCCACTATTCGTGATATACAAGAAGATCCTCCATTTTGAGCTTCCATAGCTCAAAATTGTAGCCGTAAAATTTCTCAATCTCAATTCTCGAACTGCTCACCATTCTCTTCCAATGCACAAATCAACACTGCAAAGCTCCCACAGAACCTAGTTTTATCACAGAACAAGGATTTATCAATCGTGTCAAACCCTCAGCAATAAAGGCTTCCCCTTGGTGCTAATAATCGAGCTATGATACCACATGTAAGTTTTAAACTTGTGCAGAGAAGCAAAGCATACATATTATTTTAGGAAAAACATAGATTACACCATAACATTCACACATCATAACAAATACATTTACCTTAGAAACCCTTAATCGAGAAAACCAACAAACATTGGAGCCACGCCTTCTATTTTATCATGTCATTTTGAATCCCTCACAATACAAAATATAGGTATTCAACAACATCCAATACCCTAATCCATTAACCCGTATTAGAAAATAGACTCCAAACCCTTAACCGGGATTAAATTATATATTTTTAGAAATTCCCCCAAAATAGCCAAAAACAACCAAATTTTTTTGGCTCGCTTATTCTCACGTTGGAAATGGCCTAATGACCATTTCCGACATAAAAAATGAACTAATGACCATTTCCGACATAAAAAATGAACTAATGACCATTTCCAAATGGAAACAAGACTCCTAACCTATTTCCATGAAGGTGTCGGCGGGGATCATCATATGCAGCGCTGACAAGCACACCTCCCCTCCACACACACATGCAAAGAATATAACATGTAGCCAACATGAAGAGTTTTTATGGTTATGATGGAATAGTGAACTGAATCCTTTTCCATGGACCTATGAGTATGGTATTATGATTTATTTGGATGATGGACACTATAAGAGATTCAAAGAATGGTTTAGAGCAACCCTTGGTCAAGATATTTCTTTCTTGATGGAATGTCGAGTATTTGTTGAAATGTAATATTTTTTGTCTTATATTTGTGTTCACTCTTTTCCCTTGTCATAAGACTGCATAGCTAGTGTTTGATGAATGGATACAAGACAAGATTTTAATGAAATGTTTTCATGACAACCATTTGTTGAAGTGCCTGAATTCGAAGTATTTGTAACTTTTGATCTATAGATAATATTTCAAAGTATGATAAATTTATTCTCGGGATTACAATATATTTCAAAGTGCCTGAATTGCCTGAATTACAATATTTTCATGACAACCATTTGTTGAAGTGCCTGAATTCGAAGTATTTGTAACTTTTGATCTATAGATAATATTTCAAAGTATGATAAATTTATTCTCGGGATTACGATATGATTTTTGGTGATTTCAATTTATTGTGATTGATGTTAAGAAAAAAATATAGCTATCATAATAGAGTTTTATGGCTCATTAATGATGACTATATAGAGATAAGAAGGATAGTATGAGGTACCCAATATGAGGTATCAAGAGAAGTACCTAATAAAATAATTTATTTGATATTGAATTATAATTATGATATACAACCCACTTGATAATTTGTGATAGTTTATGTGATGTTGAATTATAAATTATAAATTGTTAAATGCAATTCAATTGATAGTTTGTGGATAATAAGAGCTGCATGCGGAAATGGCCATGACAGAGCATGAAAATAAAACTTGCAAATGCAGAAAAGTTATCAATCGCATTTGCAATATTGTGTGGAAATGGACCAATAAATTTGCAGAGAGGCCAATTGCAATTAGATCCATAGGTGGCATAGTACGTGACAATAACAAGTGAGGATTGTGCAAAAAAAGACATGAGGAATCGATCAAAGAAAAAAGGAATTGCACTTGACGGGTTTCATATAGAGAGCTTTTACTATGTGTAACTATATATCAAGACAAAAGATGCAAGTTTTATATGTAAATTGTAATAGAAAATTGTATAGCAATAAATAAGCATTTTCCTTCCTTCCACTCATCCACTTAAAATCCATTACACTTCTTCCTAGCGTGATTTATTAACAAGTATTTATAATCATGGATTAAAATTAAGTTACATAGACTTCTTAATCAGTTTTATTTGTGGAAATGGGTTATTTGAAAGATTCAAATGATGAAATATGTTTAAATTAAGTAGCTAAAACATTAATATTAAAGAAGTTGAAAATGAGAGACATACTCAAACCTTGTCGTTCATAATGAAGGATAAGCCATAAAAACATTGTAATCCTTGGTTAGCATATGCATAACAACAATTATAATGTAGAAGCTTATTTATATTAAATAGTTAATAAAATATATTTCACCATCAGGATAGTGTATAGGAACGCTGAAAATCAAGGTCCTACCATTCAAGGTCAAGGGTGTATGACTACAGCTGCAAGGCGAGGTTCACATTCTTTTGAGGACACTGATTTTCCAAATGGCCAAGTTTTACACATCCAAACCATTTGATATTAGTGCTAGGGGAAGGTCGACAATGGAGAAAAGGGGTAGACATTCATCTAGTAAAAATGAGGAGGAGGTTTAAAGAAAGACTTAAAAGTATGATGAGTAGAAATCGATTAATAGCAGTATAAAATTTACCTTTGGACGAGTGTTTTCTGAATTTTAATGAAACACTACTCCATGAACCCATGTGGGAATTTGTCCAACATATTCACATAAGGCACATGTATACATTGGATTGTGTCGTTTGAAATCCTTTGAAACTCTTTTCTCCAGGAATTTTTCTTGAATGACCTGCAATATGTGTCTATTTATCATGGTTGTAAACATTCGTTTCAACTTAATATTTTTATCCTTAAAATATCGTTATATTACATGACGAAGCGATCCAAAAAAAACTTTTGATGTAGTACTTGACCAATGTAGGATCATTCATCTTACTTTACGATATGATCAGTTTCTACATATAGCATAAGTATTTTTTATGCAATGCAAGGTTACAAAGTCTTTAATTGAGGAATACATATCTCCATTGTTCATATTATGAACCTTCCTCAGGGCCATAGAACTCATTTCGTAAATATTTTAAGAGTTTTTTGTTTGCTTCAATAGATTTAAGGATGCTTCAACAGAGTTAAGGATATCATCTTTGTTATTCTCTAGAAGCCATCTCCACCATTAAAATGCTAATCCTGAGAATCATGTTATGTGTTGGGAAACAATATATTTAGAAGTTAATGTAGTGTCTTGGGATTTCTTACCAAAAACCCAATTCCCAAGCATATGGATTTAATTATGGATTTCATGATCTATAGTATGGCAATCAATATGAAGCACTGGCTGGTCTAGCATGGAACTAATGATTTTTCCAAGTCCTTCTATGCTGGTATGAAAAGATGAGGATCGGGATGATGCTAGATTTGTCTTCACGATAGTATATTTTTGTGTGTCTTTCCTGATATCCATGACATGATGATAACTTTGGTCAGGATATTATGGGAAGGATCTTGGCATTTTTTTGAATTGAGCAACTACTTTGGAAAATTTCTCAATCTTTTTTCATGAGTGACTCCAAAATCAAAAGCGGGTCTTGGGTCATTTTCAAAATTCATCACACCAAGAAAAAATGTTTGGTGTGCTTATTTTGTCTTGCAGAGTTTGAAGGTCCATGTAGCAATTCCTTATTCTTCTAGATTTCTCTCAGGATTTGTTACTATTTTCTTAATATCTTGAATCATAAAAAATCCTCTCTAAAATAGAAAGCGTAGAATCAAGATTATTAATAGCATGCATTAAAGATTCAGTATCAGTCAAAACCTGTTTAAGAATCTCAATATTAGCATATATATCAATAAGTTGTTCTTTTTTTCTTGCATCTACTTAAAAGTTCAGAATATATTTATGTAGATCATTAATGTTTGATGTTGTGAGTTGTCCTTGCTGATTTGTATACTTTAGCAATTAAGATTCATCAGAAACACTTTCTATTGGGTGAGGGGATATATGATGAAGAACCTATTTTTTAATTCTTCCATGTTTTGATTATTATTTTAACGAGTTGCTGGAAGGATTCAAGATGGAACAAACGACATGTCTCCTTGAAGTGTCTTAATAATACGACCAGGGCCTTCTTTGGTAACGAGAACATAAACAAATGCATATGCATTGAAGGTGTCTTTATGACTGCCCTTTTATTTTTCAATAAGTTAATGACATCTTTCTAGGTGAGACAGTTGGATAGCATGATCCAAATGGATCTGTTGTTAGGAAATCGACCATACAATTCAAGCTCGACCGATTTCTGCAGGAGGTTCAGACAACTGATGTAGAAAAAAACAAATTTTCGACTTATCATATATTATAATTGGAGCACGATATATAGAGAAAGATTTGAGCATTTTTTCTTTTGTCGAAGATTAAAATACTAGCATTCCGATTCAATAGGGAATCTAATACCATTCCATTGGAAAGTAACTAATGTATTGTGCTTTTAGGGTTTAGTTTCCACCACACTGAAGAGATGCATCATTCCCAAAGCCAACAATGCAAAAATTGCATTTAAGATGGATGATAAGATATTCCTCCTTCATATGAAAACAACAAGAAATAATATAGGCCTTTAGCAAATCATAGATATATGGATCGTCAAGGCTGACATAATACTTTAGATAAGATGTGGCATGATAGGGGTCATTATGTAAAGGGCCCTCGGAAGCCCATAATTAATGCATTTGTAGATTCAAGATGTCTAATGTCAACTATAACACAAAGCAAACTTACATGAGTAAAGGGACTAACCAAAGGTCCAAGACCATGTTCAACCACGGGGAGAGACAAAAACCAGTTGAGTATCAAAACATTAAGGGCTGAATTGTTTATCTATTATTGTACAATAGTATATATATATGTTACATAATTGTTGGTTCAAGCCAATATCGGCTAAACAATCATGGAACTGTATAATTGACTGTAACTAACTAATATTACTACTCTTAACAATCCCTCTTAATCTCGAGAGTTACTTTCTTAATTATGATACTCTAATAGTGAAATTCTAAAATGCAAATGCTTGCTGGTCTATGTCTCAGTGATCCTTACAAACACTTAACAAAATTTCAAAAAATGTTGGTTTTCAACATTGATTCATGATGCTGGTGCAAACTCTGTTGTTTTTATTCTTTTGGTCTTTTTATTTTTCTTCAATGCTGCAAAATTTTTCGTACTTTTTCTTCTTCAATGTTTCATCACGTTTTTTAGGCTTGATTATGCTTGTTACTAATGTTAATTTCTAACAATGGTTCATTCTTCATATTTGGGATTTCATCATAATGGCTATTGGCAATACTATTTGGTCCATCAACTAATTACCTTGTATCAAATATTCTTTTCTTATCTTCAACCTTGACAATAGTCTATTTCACATCTTGAAAACACAAACCTCTATGAGAGAGTATCAAATCTTGTGATATGATGTGCCTTAGAGCTACAAGTATTCCTACTGAACAAGCATACAACAAACATGCTTACTATTGGCCGGTTTAATTGTCTAATTAGATAAATAGCTGAAACTCCCAAAACATAAATTGCCAACCCGAAGAGGTCTTTTATTTCAAAGCTATCATGCAATATCTATGCAAAAACAATTTCTACCTGGCACTATTGATTTATTGGTATGAAATCAAAACTCATTATAAAATAGATCACAACTACTTGAAAAGAAAACAAACCCCAATCCTATTCATAAATCCAAACTGTAAATCTAATCACACCAACAAAATCAATTCTTATGAAGCAAGATCTAGCTACATAAATATGAAAGAAATGTTATGTTGGTCAACAATCTATCAACAAATTAACAGGAAAACAACTATGACAAATCTAATGAATGAAAGCATACAACTATGATAAATCTAACGAATGAAAGCATGAACTAGATAATAAACAAATCTACATAATAAAACAATTACAATTAACACTACCAGCATCTTCTCATGGAAGAGGGCCCTTCCTCCACTGAGCAGAGCTGGATCTCCACAATGAAAGTCTACAACTCCAGAATTAAGAAACTGACATCATGTATTATCAGAATGAAATCATTACAACAAAGTCTGGATCAAATTCTACAGCATAACATTACTTTCTTTCCTCTCCCTCTTTCTGATGATATTGATTACATATTTATACATAAAATTCTCTCAGGAGAATGAGAAACTGAATCCCCAATTTGATATGTTTCAACAAATTTGCTAATTTGAAAAATCGACCACAACAGTAAATCTGAGAATTACACGTTTAGAGAACCATATGTATATCTTAAACCATAGCTTTGTTTGGCGATTTCCTCGGGATTCAAGTAATTGAGGCCGTTACACACAAAACCCATGTCCCGTAGTTTTGATATTCTTTTCCATATTCCCGCAAATCGAGACGCGAATCAAGGTGTACTTATTTGGCATGTGTTTTTTGTTAAGGTTGTTTGATCATGAGCTGGAGGCTTGAACCATGAGAGTTGTTGCTGTTAATATGGAAAATCACTCTGTAAACCATCATCGGTAAAAATATGCATAATAGTCTTCAATTCATTAAAAATAAAGGAAAATAATCATGATTAACCACTAAAACATCAATGGAAGTAATATGGTATTTTATGGGCAGTTACAACAAATGGATGAAAAATGGAATGAAAAATGGATAATAATATGAAAAATAGGGATGCAATATATGTCGATAGGTGATGAAAATATGGAAAAATCCATGATCTAACATCTCCCCCAAACTGAATTTGTTGCATGTCCTCATGCAACCCAAAACTCATGTAGTCTCTAAACTAGAAAGTCTCATTAAATTGTTGCTTTCATTTTACCATTGGTAGAATTTGGTGGAGTCACAGCTGGTGTATATGGAAAATCTGTCGAAGTCACACCTGCGAGAAAATAAAAAATGGGTAGAATTGGGGAAGTCACAGCTAGTGTATAAGGAAGATCTAGCAAAGTCACAACTGCGAAAATAGGAAAAATGGGCTGAATTGGGGAAGTCGCAGCTGGTGTATAAGGAAAATTTGTTGAAATTTCAGTGGAGTCACATCCTTTTAGTGGAGAGTTTAGCTGAAAATTTAGCGGAGTCACAACCCTTTTAGCGAAGAATTTAACAGAAAATTTAGTGGAGTCACAAGCCTTTTAGTAGATAATTTAGCGGAGTCACAACCCTTTTAGCAGAGAATTTAGCAGAGTCACAACTTTTAGAACAGAAAACTTCCAAAGTCATTTTCTCCCAAACGACGAACTGGGTTTGGCTCAAATTTTGAAGGCATGTTTTTACTAGTCCAATGCATCGCCACACCAAAAATTAGAGATACCATCACGGATTTTGAGAAAAATAAAACTTGATTGTAGGTGATGATGGTCGTTTTCTCAAAAACCATGCAACATTTTTTTCTTCTTCTGAAACTTGGTGATTATGTTCCTCCTACCATAATGCTTTTGCTCCTCAAATCTCAAATTCATCTGATGCACGGATCTCGAGATATAGGCAAAATGGATGTAGGTGATGATGACCATTTTTTGAAAAAGTGTGCATTGGATTGGGATGAAACTTACAAGAGTTGTTCATCTTGATATTATGCACTTCCTATCCAAGTTTCGTGAAAATACTCTTTACCAATTGCAGGATATGCTCACTTCAATTTCTGCACTTTTGCAAGCTGTGAATGAGTAAAAACAAGTATGCACAAAGAATGCCAAAAACCACTCCCCCAAACTGAATATGTTGCATGTCCTCATGGAAGAGATGAGTTTTCAGCTAAGTTAAAAATAGCCATCTCCCCCAAACTGAGGATACATCATGTAATTATGATGCGATGAGACTCTTCAAGGAAAAAAACAAGTTTTGATTTACACATCAATCCTTACCCAAACTGAATCTTCAAGATGATGAATCATGAAATGATATATGAAAGGCTTGAACAGTGAATCCTTTGCTTAATACCTTGATAAATGGAAGTATGTTCTTGTTGCACAACAAAATGCCCGAATAATGTAGAAGGTCATGTGCCCAAATTTGAAAATAAAATGGAGATCAATAGGTTGTTATAGGATTGTTGGAGTAAACTTCAGATCAGATCTTGAAAACTTGTTAGAGATCTATTATAACAGGTTGAAACCTCTTCATTTGTGTTGATGCTCATGGTTGGTAAGAGACAAACCAAACTGTATGACAAAAATGGCCCATCCAACAATCTTCAAAGTGAGCTTTAATTTGATTCCAAATAAGCTTATGAACTCTTAGTTTTTGTAAGCCATTACTATAAAGCAATCATTAAATCAACAGTTCACAAAATTGGAAAAGAAACTTCTTCAATTTGTTGAGAGAGAATACATTGGATCTGGAAAATGCAAGAGTTGTGGAAAACATAATGATCTATTTTTTTTCTTTTATGACCAACAAGAATATGTGCATCAAAGTTCTTTGTTTATTTGATTTTCCAAGACATTTGGAAAATGAAAATCCATGAGAAGAACTCTCCAAATTAAAAAGGATGGAGTACTATGACATATACCTATATCCATGAAAATAAATCTCATCCCTTACCATTCTTACCCCCAGCATATTTGGATTTATATGAACTTATCGTTCAAGATGAAGGTTGTTCTAAGTACCTGTAAGTTTGGAGCTCCAAAACGAGACCTTGAACCAAATTTTAGACACTTTCAAAACACTTCTCTTACCCATGAAATTCCTTGGATTTGAAGATTTCAATGTACAAGAGAGTGCTGCCACAAATTGCTAAAGAGGGAAATATTTTCCTTTAATCACTGTAGGTAGAAGAATGACAATGCTTTAATATGCTCAGACCTCTATAATAGACTCTGCTCCATGCTTCTAAACATACCATACTGAGAAATATATTGCCACCACATGTATATGGGCTCAAAATGCATTTTCCTTCTTATTAATGATAGTGCAATAAATCTCAGCTTGATTTATATTCATAGTATCGTTTCAAGATGTGAATAAATTCATACATTTGCATGTATTCTATTTTTTTATGGCAAAGTAGGCTTCTACAACAACTTCCTGTGCTATAGGTTCTTGTGGACAACCTATTCCTTTCTTCCAATAGTTTCCATAGCATGTGTATCAGTTGCTTGATTTATTCTTAGTGTTGGTATCTATGTGGCAACAGAGCATATTTTCTTACCAACTTTCTTCTTCTAGTAATTTGTAGGATCATGCATGTGTAGAGTGGAATGCTTCTTGGGTTGTTCTTTCTTGTGGATCAACAACAACATATTTTGTCCACCCATCATTGGTTCTTGTGTGGTAGCAGCAAGGAATCTCTTCATACTTGGATGTAGGAGATGTAGGGAAGGACTTGATTTGGTTGTGCATGAATTGGAATGATGAAGTGTTAGAATCGAGTGGGCAAGGATGGGAATGGATGGACAGAAAATGCCATATAGAAAAAAAAATGGACAATTCTTAGTGGTTCTTTATTACATATTCCTAAATATTTAATAAATAAAAAAACTCATGCTATTTTACCTCAATTTTTATCTCCATGGAAGCCTTGGTTGACATGAATGTACTAATGTTGGAGCAATGTAGGCCAAACTCTTACTGAGAGAGATGTAGCTGAGAGTTGAAACTATTTGAGACTGAATCTGAACTGAAGAAAATGGAAAGGAATTGAAAAACTATTGAAACAAATGATGGTACAAGTCACCGTTGAAACCATTAGATCACATAATCTTTAGCTATTACAAATTTGAGGTACAATTCTTACCATGCGAATGAATGTGTTGTAGTCGAGCATGGAAAGAAATCATTGGATTACTGACAATTAATGTATGCCGTTAACCAATGTGGAACAACTCACCTTTAATGACAGTGAGCTCTAAAGTACCTTAGTGCATCTTGAGAGGTACGAATGGATGTGTTGGAGTTGAGTCACCTGCAAGATTTATTAATAAAGAGGCATTGATGAATCCCCATGATCAACAAGAAGGAAATATGCCATTGATTCATGCAGATACTAGGGCACTTATAAAACTCTAATATTGATCCCAGATGATGTGTTGGAGTCGATAGAACAAGACCATTCGAAGGTGGACCTTAATGAATTCCATATCATCCAATATGAGTACAAAATAAATGATTGTGAAGAATCATAATGAAAAATAGAACCAACATGAAACTCAGAAGTGGAAAGTATATGTGAAGTCGTGATGTAGTAGTGATGGCAAATAAAAAAGTTAAGGTTGACTACCTAAGTAGTGGAAAATGGGACTTCGACATGAATGGATTTTTAGGGTTTTGAAATGAGGAGGGTGAATGAATCTACCATATCACAATTGACTTCTTGAGAGGTTTCTTTTGGCAACAATTGGTATGATAGGTGTCTAAAAAGGATTCTTGGCATATAGAAATCAGACTTGAATTCATAAACAATTTTCTCTGTATAGTTTTTTATCCATTTTATGTACTCAATCCATTTACAAATTGAGAAAAAGTCTTCGAGAGTCACTCGTGCATGCATTGAACTTCTTCTTCCAAGGACTTGCAAAAACCTAGCACTTGCCTACAATAAAACACGAGATAATGGAATAAGAGAGATGACTGGTCTCTCTTCATCAAATAATTATGAAACAAACTAACAAGCAATTACTTATAAAACAAATCCAAAGAAAAATGACCGAAGCAGATTCAATTTATACCCATGGGAGAGTGATGGCACATTAGACTCACTAGCACTATTTCGATCATAAATTCCTTGTTGCTCATCCAATTTGAGTGACTCCAAAGCCAAATGAAAGAAAATTTATAGGTCTATGTCCCTTAGAAACAAGTTTTAAAAATTCTATGTGATGATATTCCAAATTTTCTTAGTAACATCCTACATGACAAGGTGTTTTTCAAATTCTGGACTAGACTAACAGTCACGGTTTAAGGCATAAATGTTTCGTTTGATAATGGATTGATGTGATTCCAAATGGAGATTAAATTAGATTCAAGTGGTATCTCCATTAGAATTAGAAATAGGACAATGAACAGTCTAGGAAACCGAGTTTTAGGAATGTTGATTTGTGATAGGCAGTTAGTATTTTGGTCATAAAATTTGCATACGATATCAGAATAGAGTGATTCAAATTGAATTATAAAATATATTCATAGGGTTATATGCAAATGAAACAGGTTTGCAATATATGTCCAATAAGGCATCCAAAAATTGACTGTCCCGGCTCTATTCCTAAGCTGCATACTTGACACCCCGTTAGTATTTTGACCATAAATTTTTGTTTGATGCCTAATATCAAAAATTTAAATTTTTTTAGAAACTAGATTCAAAGGGATACTTGGGATTTAAACAGGTTTTCAAAATAAGTCCATTTGGTCTCCCAAAAACGGACTATCCCGACTGTGTTTCAGTAAAAATTTCAAGCCAAAATGCCACAAAAATTTAATAAATGAAATTTGGACCCCAAAAATTGATCGGAATAGGTGTGAATGTTTTTAGTGATTTAAATTTAAATATAACACACATCTATACCAAAAATTTCAAGCATTGAGCACCTAGATTGACTTACACAGTCTATTGCAGTCGTAGCTGCAACTCTTAAAAATGATATAATGTTAAAATAAATCATGTGTATTTTTATGGATGTGTTATATATAAATGAAAAATAAATACATACCATGATGTGCAACACACACATATCTAAAACTCATAAATTTTCACCTACAAGACAGTCACAGTTGGGTGTTGTAACTCATTGTTACAGCTGATAGTCATACCTGGGTGTTGCAGCTCACTGTTACAGCTGAGAGTCACAACTGGGTGTTGCAGCTTACTGTTACAGCTGAGAGTCACAACTGGGTGTTGCAGCTTACTGTTACAGCTGAGAGTCACAACTGGGTGTTGCAGTTCACTGTTATAGCTGACAGTCACATCAAGGTGTTGCAGCTTACTGTTATAGTTAAAAGTCATATCTAGGTGTTGCAGCTGAGAGTAATCTACAGCACTGTAACAATGTGTTGCAACTAACAAATTCATGCCCAAGTTCAAGCTTGAAGGGTTCCATAATTGTTGTCTCAAATTTTCTGTGGATCCTTCATTCACCTTCCCTAATTACTGTAATTTTGTTTTTTGGGAAAGTTTGTTTTTTTGTAACAAGTAGAGACAAATTAAATTTTTAACATTGAAGAAAAAAATGATTTAAGCATTTTGTTCAAATAATCAACAATTCCAAAGCATTCCTGAAAACATTTCATACCCATTCTTTATATTTTTACTTTTTGATCTTCCAGATTGCAACAAGACACAGGAAGAGAGCATATTTATTCAAAATTAAAAACTTAAAAAAACAAAAAACATGGTTTTATTATGTTATTCTATCCTACCATGTTCTACTTGGAAATATAAAAAATGTTCAAGTGTAGGCATATTTCCAATGGAGCCACTTTCGAAGAAGTGACTCAAGTATGCTCATACTCCCAACAGAAAAATATAACTTTATGAATGCTAGGATATGAGAAATCAAATTCCCTTGAAGTGATGGTGGCAAGAATTGGTGAAGTGTGGAATGATGCTGCAAATCGATGACAGATTGAAACCAATCTTCAATATAGTGTTTGTTCCCTTGATTTCTTATGGTTGTTACACCATGAAGCTCCTTAGTAAAATGATCTACACGAGTGCATGAGAGATTCAAATCTAATGATGTGTAGGATGATTTTGGTTCCAATGTCCATTCTTCATCATATTTGTTGATCTTGTTAACTTATTGATGATCATAAGAAACTTAACTTCCAAGTCTTAGATTTAAAATATGTTTAGGCCTCATATGGATTTGTTGCAACAACACGCAGTCTTTTTGCAGCGGTGTAGGTGAGGTAGAACAAGAGGGAAATGTAGGAAAATTTTGTAGTTCAACATTGTAAGCATACTGTACTGCTTTATTATGGTTAGGGTGGAGAGTGGATTGGACAGGAAATTGTGTTGGATACCAAGGATTTTGATGAGAAGATAGATGTGGCTGATGTAGAGGATTTGTTTGTGAGGTTGATATTGAAGGACCAAGTTGCGTTGTAGCATGAGGGACAGTGGCCATGTGATCATAAGATAGGCCATTCCAACCTTGTGGATGAGGTAGGTAAGAGTTAAATTGAGGCTGCAACAACTTCCATGGTGGAAGATTATTCAATGATTGAGTATGAGAGTAAGTAAATGGAGGGATAGAGTTTTGAACCATACATGTAGGCCACGAGTTCCATTCCTCTTGCAATGAGTTGGATGAAACTCCCAGATCTCTTTGATATGTTTATTTAATCCTTGGTAAGGAGGGACAACGATCTATGGAATGATTCAAGTCACATATGCCACAAATTGTGAGACTATCCAAAGGACAATCCATTGCAAGATGTTTCTTCTGGCACCGAGTGCAAACTAATTCTTCAAATTCCTCGTGCTTTTCCTTAACCTGCAAAACACCCAATTGTGAATTTAGTGAACCATTGATATCAACATTAGAATTTTCAAATAAATTACTGATTTCAACTCCTAAATCTCCTATTTTGGTAGCATATTTCAAAAATAGAGAGGGAATTTTTTAAAATTCTTACCGGTCTTGAAGTTTCCTCTTGAATACTGTCTACATAACTCACAAATATCACCATATGGTAATTGAAAAACATCACCTGTTCCCATCATATTTAATATTTCTAAATATTCATCTTGAATTCCTTTAAGTAGGAGTATTTTCAAGGTCTCCTTCCCCAGTTGCCTTTGTTTGGATCTTTGGAGGTTATATTGAAAGCGTTCCATGTATTCCTCCAGACTCTCTTCTTCTCCTTGTTTCATTTCGAATATGTCTTCATTGACCCTACAATAATCTTGGCACCTTTTCAAGAACACATGTTTCATATCTTCCCAAGTTTGTATACAATTCCCACTGAGGCTCATGAACCATCGAAGGGCTATTTCTTTTAGAGTAAGGGGAAACACATTCAACTTTTGATCATTATCACACTAACCATATCCTCTACAAAGTACTTCGAACTAAAATAAAAATACATCAGGGTCTTCATTTTCCAAACCGTGAAAATTTGGTAGAACATGTGGGGGAATGCTTTTTGTTGGTGCCACTCTTCCTGAATATCTGATGGGAAACTCGAAGGTAACAAATTTTACATATTTCTTACCTGTCATCTCTTCATTAGATTCTTCTTGTGCTATATTGAGGATCCTCCTTTGAATGTTCCTGTCAACTTGTTATTATAATGGGTGGTGCTTACAACACCACTAAGGGGAATGATAAGATTTATGCTCCAAAAGTTGAAAATGAAATAAAACTGAATGCAAAGAAAGAAAGAAAAAACACACTCAAAGAAAATTCAATAAACTGAAAAGTAATCATGCAACCTACATGCCCTACTCTAACAATGCATCTACAAAACAATGTCAGATGTACTTTTGCACCATTGATAACTTACCTGACAACGGCACCAAAATGTTGGTCGGATTAATTGTCTAATTAAATAAACAATTGAAACTCCCAAAACATAAATTGTCAACCCGATGAAGTCTTTTATTTCAAAGCTATTGTGCAATATCTATGCAAGCACAATTTCTACCTGGCATTGTTGATCTATTGGTATGAAATCAAAACTCATTATAAACAAGATCACACCTTCTTGAAAACAAAGCAAACCCCAATCCTATTCATAATCCAAACTGTAAATCTAATCACACTTCAACAAAATCAATTCATATGAAGCAAGATCTAACTACATAAATATGAAAGAAATGCTATGTTGGACAACGATCTATCAACGAATTAACAGGAAAACAACTATGACAAATGTAATGAATGAAAGCATACACCTATGATAAATCTAATGAACGAAAGCATTAACTCGATAATAAGCAAATCTATATAATAAAACACTTATAATCAACACTACCAGCATCTTCTCAGCGAAGAGGGCCCTTCCTCCACTGAGCAGAGTTGGATCTCCACAATGAAAGTCTACAACTCCAGAATTAAGAAACTGCCAGCATGTATTATCAGAATGAAATTATTACAACGGAGTCTGGATAAAATTCTACAACATAAAATTAATTTTTCTCCTCTCCCCCTTTCTCATGAGATTTATTACATATTTATACATAAAAATCTCTTGGGAGAATGAGAAACCGAATCCCCAACTTGATCTGATTCAACAAATTTACTAATTTGGAAAACCGCCCACAACAGTAAATCTGGGAATTACACGTTTAGAGAACCAACTGTATATCTTAAACCGTAGCTTTGTTTGGTGATTTCCTCATGATTTAATTTAGGTCGTTACGCACAAAACCCATGTCCCGGATTTTTGAGATTATTGTTCATATTCCTGCAAATCGAAACACGAATCAAGTTGTTCTTATCTGGCATGCATTTTTTGTTAAGGCCATTATATCATGAGATGGAGGCTTGAACCATGAGTGTTGCTGCTGTTAATATGAAAAATCACTCCATAAACCATCATCAGTAAAAATATGTATAATATTCTTTACTTCATTAAAAATAAAGGAAAATAATCATGATTAACCACTAAAGAATCAATGGAAGTAATATGGTATTTTACGTGCAGTTACAACAAATGGATGGAAAATGAAATGATAAATGGATAATAATATGAAGAAGAGGGATGAAATATATGTCAATAGGTGATGAAAATATGGACAAATCCGTGACCTAACACTTACAACAAAATTGGGACACAAACATCCCTATGAGGAAGCATTACATATTGGACCAAAAATCATCAGAAAAATTAAAGGTGTAAGGTACAATCGATCATGCACCTCATTACAACATATTCCCAATTACATTATGACCATTACAATCTTCATGCATCTTTTATGTAGCAAAAACAAAAAGAGTGTTATATATGTACCTACTAGGAATCAACTGTACCTTTGGGACAAACATTGGTACATAGATTGAATTACTGACATCCCTATGGACATACTTCCATCTATCAAACAATCTAGGTATGACCCATGATGCTTTCTAGTTTGCTAAGAAAGTACACTAGCTACGATGTTTATTTGAATCAATCCAAGAAGGTGCTATGCTAACACAATGTAACACTGACAATCTACAACATAAATATGTGATATACTTGTGCCACACGGTGAAATATTGATGCATTTGCAAGAAACAAATATATGAGTACAACCTTATATCTTGATTATGCACAAAAACAAAATTTGAGATGGCTTCCTTCAGTGCTAAGCAAAATTTGCATGTGATCTCACTCTCACGTAGGACCTCCAACAATTTTCCTTCTTGTAACAATCGTCTTTTTGTTTGCTTGTTCTTCATCTTCTTAGGTCAATCCTTTATATCAAAAATTCATGTTGACTACCGCGCCCTACAACGCCACAAAATTTCACTTTTGAAAGGATTTTCTTATGTAGCGATTTCTGTTTTAATTGCTTCCTTCCAACGAACAGACTGCTTTCGAATTTTCTCTTTGAATTATTCATGCAAATGGGTCTCTTTCTCTTCATGGATACTATCTTTTCTTTCACCAATATATGAAAATATTGTATTTCAAAAAATAGTTCTTTGAAATATATATAAGATACCACTATTTTAATAATCAATTAGCTTTTCTTTTTGTAAAATTTAAGAATATAAATACTTTGTTTTTATCGACCCACAAACTTATTTTAAAAATTTAAAGAATCTTTCACAAAAATAAAATTTTTATGCCATACTCTTACTCATTTGCACAAGTATATGATTCCTTAGACGTACACTTAACTTCCAACATAAAAATGATTATTTGTGCAATTTTATCGCCTATCAATTCACTGTTTCAGTTTGAAGCTTGTAAATGACAACAATGCTCTCCCACGACTCCACTTTCGATCTTCACAAAACTCTAGGATGAAGTGTAATTTATTTTCATGTAGAAACAAATGGTGGACTTCTGTCTTGGATGGCTCTTCACAATTTATATAACAACGAATATATCATTGAACGATCTGGATGACAATTCCTCATGCCCAATTTTCATCACACAATGGGGACATACTTCCTATTAACGACCAAAACAAAATTCTTGTCCTTCACACAATATTTCTTACATATAGCAGAGACCAACTATCAAAACAAGATCTACTCTTCAGGGTTTAATCCTTCTTTGGATCAACCTACTTCTTTGATACCATGTTCAAACATGGGAAGAAACAAAACCAATTCAGTATCAAACCATTAAGGGATGAACTGTTTATCTATTATTATACAATAGTTTATATATGTTACATAATTGATGGTTTGTTGGCTTCCAACAACCTTCTCATTTTTATTTTGTTTTCTGTTAATAAAAAATGATATCAGCTTTAATTTGAATAAATTCTTGAAGGAATTATTAAGAGTGCCTTCAGAATCTATGATTCTGAACGTACTCTCAATTTGAAAAACTTCAATTTCTTGAAGCAGAGATCATCGCAAGAATTTTGATTTAATCATTCATTTAGCTGTTGTTAAACCCAATTTATATATAATCATTTTTTCATTAGCACACATTAACTCCTAATTATATATATTGTTTAATATGATTTATTTTCAGTTAATCTATGGCCCTCTAATCTTATCTTATAACCAAATTGAAATGGCTTCTATGATTTTTCATCTTTCAACATGATCTCCTTAGGAATTTCATTAAGGTTTCAATAGTTTTATTTGTAATTCTAGGAAAAGTATTAATGATTAATTTCATGTTTTATATATTGTTTGGATTAATGATGTTGATTAATTATATATTAAAACATTAAAACCCTAAAACTATGTCTAACATTAAAACAATTAAAACCCTAAAAATTGCATTCAAACGAATGATCAAACTTCCATTCAAATTCTAGGACAATGAGAATTCATACAAATCAAAACTGTGATTACGACTTGTGCTATATATCCTATCTTGGGATTATAACACGAATTATGATTCATTCAACACCTTCTGATTAAAGTAGAAATCATGTCATTTCACCATATCAACGAAGATTGGGTCATTTCCATTTATAATGTTTGTACAAAGTCATGATTTCGTTCTCTGCATCATTATCATTTATTCTTTGTATCATCATTTGTCTTGGTTATCATATCATAGAATGAATTGGGCAATGTTTTGGATGTGTGGGTTACTGAATTTAGGGTTTTTATAGGAAGATGGGTTAACCTGGTTCGTAGTCTCCATTAATGATCACCCTTAACTTGATTGTCTGCTTAGTATAGCCACGATGGCTCCTTTGTGCAAGTTTGAGCCTGCTGGGAGCGAATTCCTCGACATTGAACTAGAGGATGCATTGTTAATGGACAAAATCAAATGGGAAGAATTCTTCAGAATATTTGATGGACATAACGTTGAGGTAACTCGTCGATTTTCCCTATCCTTTAAGGAGATTGTTGCACAGATTGGAAATTTATGTTTGGTTATCTCCGAGGAATTCATAGCGAAAGAGACAAAGTTTCCACATATAGGAGAGAAGTAGTTTAAATGGGGGAGATAAATAAGACCAAATGGAAGCAATTTTTACTCCACTTGCATATTTCGATGATAAATTTTGGTTCCTTGTGAAATACCTCAATCCTCAGTGGCGGTTGTTGCTTCAATTGATCATCAGGTACATAACCTGTGAAGGTCTCCATTCTCCTCTGCAGATTATTATGATTTTAAAGTTGTTAATGGAATTCAAAGGGTCTAAGTTAAATTTTCCATGTTTTTTGTTCAATAGATTAGAAAATATCGTGCATGTTTTTCTAAACACCATAGGAAATCAGGATCGAATTCTATTTCATCATGGTTAAATTAAAATATTGGTTAAATACCAATTATCTCCAAATGATCAAAATTGGGACCAGTTCTTGGTTGATAATGACTTTGGTCATACTGAGTATTAGCCTCCTACTACATCTAAATCTCGATAGAAGAGAAGGAAATTCTTTGTTAGTGAAGCTTCTGTGTTAAAACCTGGTGCAAATCCTAAGGAATTGAATGACAGTCAATCAAACATATTAAAGGATTTAGGTGCCAATGTGATAGAGGGTAATCCCATGCAAGTTGGTAGAGGTTCTGTTGATTCGATGCATGTTCGAGATGTTAAAATACCTACCCAAAATCCTGAGAGGTTACTCATGTACCAAAATGCAGATTCTATCTTGTTTGAAGGACTTAAACCAAATCCAAGCGAGTCAGTATCTATTTTTTCTCAACAATTTACTCAGAGCATGACCATGATAGTAAATCCTGCAATGATACAACAACAAATAGAAAACCCATTAGTTGAGATCGTTAGTGATGATGATAATATGTTTCCAAATCATGAAATCACTCATGGTAATGAGTGTGGTGAACCGAGTTGTGAGGAAAACAACCCTATGACTAATTCTCCTAAAGAATTTACTAAAGGGATATCTCCATGTTGTTATAGCTGATTTTACCACTCCAGGTGAATCACTCTGGTATGGCCTTCCCCTGTCCCTCTGTAGACTCCTTAGACCCCTTGAACCATTTTTTGTCCTTTGATGTTTCCTAGACCATCCCTATAAACATGTGAAAAATGATACACGCAACTTTTAAACCCCTAATCGTGTATATACGTGGGTTTGACCCCTAAAACTACGTACATCGAGATGTGTACAAAATCCAAATCCTTTTGGAGTTTTCCTTGACATGGATCCGACTCACTTGACTCCTGGGCTTCCATATGCCTTGAGATCGCTCGGATTCGACCTTTCATTACCCCTTTGAAAAGCTATATAAGGAAATCTTTGGATACATTGAAGGCATAAGAGAATTGAGAGCAAAGGAACTATAGTCCATTGTTGCCGGAACTTGTGCTTGAGTCTGCATCCCTTTATCCCTTGGAGCACTTTTGTGTTCTTCCCAAGCTTTCCTTTTGCTTGTGAGCTTGCTATCGAGAGATGGAGGATTGAGGTGGTGGAGGCCCAAGTGGGGGATTCAATTTATCCGATTCACAGACGTACCGACAGAGGCTGTATCCATTGTAATCTCTGATTTTATATTAATAGAAATATCTTTTCCTGTCCAATAATGTATGTTTGAATGAATATTTTATCCATGGATGATTTCAAATGCTTATTCATTGTTGATTATATATGCTAGAATAGATCTAACACCAATATATATAGTATGCTTGTCTTGTTTACTTGTTGTTTAGGAAGTGATTCATCAATTCAAGCTGAAGTTGGAAAGCTCAATGGGGATCTACTTCAACCATCTGGAATAAGATACAAGGTCTGATCCTTTAGTGTTAGATATTTGATTTCTATTGCATATTAGAAAGGATTGATTTCTGGAGTCAAGCTGTCTGTTGTGGTACCCCAAGCCATAGGAATTTCTCTCCATAACAGAATTGCCGACTCCACTGGGGAGTTCCTAGTAGTTGTCCTTTGGGGGTTTTCTATCGGCATTCAATGACTTTGAATTGCTCTTTTTTTCTTGTTTCTGTGTCAGGTGTGGGGGCATGTTTGCCTGGTAGTGTCTGATTGGTGTGAAGTTTGTCTTAGCTTGTCTGTTTTCCTTTATTTTTTTGCAGCTTTCTTCCTGTACGCGAGTTTTTAACTCACATTCGCATATATATGGGGGTTTCACTGCTATTTCGCATACACACGCGGGTTTACTGCGAACAGTCGCGTATGCCCTTATTTTTTCCTTCTAGAGGAAGATGGATTGTTGTTGGGTGAATTTTGATGATTGTTGAGTCTCCTTTGATACTGCTAGAGTCTGTATACACCTCTATTTTTGACCAGAGACATTTTTTTTTAGGGTAAAATTTCTTTTTTGAAGAATGTTCTTGTCATTGCATTTTTTTTTTTTTTTTGTGGGGATTAGTGCATTAGATTTCTTTTACCTTAGTACTTTGCTTGAGTGCTGCTTGAGTGTGCTTGTAGAGTCTGGGGGTCGTAGAGCCATTCTTTTGTTTTTTTATCTCATTTTTATTTCAAAAAATCCAAAAATATTTGCTTATCATCATGCATTGGATCTTTCATTTTGCATAGTAATTGCACTAGATTTGCTTTGGAGTATTAGTCAGGATTTCATATAGGAAAGATTGCACCTATCATTCGAAGAAAATTGTGCATTTCACATAGTAACATACCCTGTTTTTCATGGACACAATGCATTTGCATTGATTGTTAGGTGTGCATTTTGCTTCATGTTGTGTCATAATGCCATTAATTGCATGGCCATATACCTCTTTTGAGTAATAAATCCAATTAAAATCAACGCTTAATTAAAATGAGCTACACTATTTTATTCGATAGGGTTCACCAACAAGATTAGGTTTTAGGGTCTTGGAATAGTTCATTGTGAGTAAATTCTCCAAGACCACTAAACAACAACATGTATGTGTCTGTCCAGGTGAGTGTGTGAAATTCCTTGGTATAACTAGTGTTTCTCAGGATCCTCCTGTCAAAAGGGGGTTAAGCAAGAGGCAGTATGAGCGGTTATTGATTGGGATGACCCCTAGTCATAACTGAGTAGCACCGGAGATATTTCCAGGATTGTATTCGTATCTAGGGGCTCTTTCGAGAGTTTCGGGCTTTGCTACCCTACCCATACGGTCAATCCTGCCTGCGACTGTCCGATTGAGCATTGATTATATTGAGGTGACCTTAGTGGCCTTACCTAGGATATCAAGGGGGTACTCTGCAGGGGTTATTCTGCAGGTGTCCCGGCTAGGTTGGGGTCAGACAACACAGTCGCTTTACGCATTGAAGCTAAGGGCCACAATAATTGGTTACGTACCTCCACTTGTTGTGTATGGGAGTCTCAAGCCTCTCCTAGGCGAGACATACCTACTTCATTCGGGAGCTCACTTATCCTACCCTTGATTACTTGTGTTTGGCTTTAGATTTTATTGGTGACTGCTCTGTGCATGTTAGCTTTCCTAGGGTTTGCGTAGATAGAGAGTATTTTATATTTTTTGAGTCATTGTGGATTCGGGTGCAGCATCTCGCCGTTCTCGTCGTTTAGAAAGACTTCCACCTTCTACATCTCCTCCTCCTTTGGGAGAGAGAAATTGATAGTCCAGGCAGACTACTTCGCACATTGATTCACACACGATGGGAGACCATGTAGAAGGTATTCTTGAACCACCTTTTCCCATTCAAGTGGAAGATGGGGAGTTTACTCCTAACCATGATCCTTCACCTGATTTGACTGAGTTAGGTCCTGTAATTTCTGAGATAGGTACTTTTCATGATAGACCTACTTACTCTAGTGTTGATCCCCCATTGATGCATCACAATATGGAATGCCGGAAGATGATGAGACTCATTTTGAACCCGCGAGCACTAGTTATGGTAGTTATGGTATGTCTGGTTTTCCCACACATGATTTGGCATTCCATGTCGAGTCTG
>LPNX010785665.1:93587-116064 GCA_001517045.1 Pseudotsuga menziesii
AATGTCATATACTATTTGAGCTGGAATCTTATTGATGCGGAGATCTGTTATTTCCATGTTGAGAATCTTTCCTTAGCTACCGTACATGCGTTTCAATGGTTGAGACATTATATTCTCCTTCGCCAGACCTTGGTTGTAGCGCATGTCAATCCGTTTCAATTCATCCTCACTCGAAGGATGATTGGGGGAAAATATAATAAATGGATTGTCATCCTGCAAGAATTCGATCTCAAGTTTGTTTCGGCAAAATTGAAGAAATCATTAATTTTTACAGAACTTATATCGGATTTCCCAAATGAGGCCGAGGAGTTGGTTTGTGAAGATACGTTTATCGATGAGCACATCTTCTTAATCTCAACCTTAGACCCATGGTAATCCCCTAGATATCATTATATATTTACAAACATTGAAGGTCCCTACTGACCTCTCACGATATGAACGACGACGGTTACATCACGTGTCTAAGAATTACCTCATAGTGGATAACACTTTGTACTACCATGGGGTAGATTCCATTTTACGTTATTGTTTAACTCATGAAGAGGCTGAGGTAGTGCTGAATGATTGCCACGGAGGGGCGTGTGGTGGTCATTTATCTGGGCTTTCTACAGCCCAAAAAATCTTAAGAGAGGGTTGTTTCTAGCTGTCGATCTTTAAGGATTGTGTAGATGCGGTCAAGAGGTGCCATCCTTGCCAGGTGTTTGCACGTAATATGCACTCGAAACCTGCCCCGTTACATCCCATCATCACCGTCGATCCCTTCACTAAGTGGGGACTTGATTTTATGGATTGCAACCTAGCTTCAGCTGGGGGGCATCATCATATCATAGTGTCTATTGACTACTTCACGAAATGGTCTGAGCCTATGCTTACAATTAAAATCGACAGTGAGACAGCCGCACACTTCGTATTCAACCAGATTATTACTCAGTTTGGTATTTCGAAAGAGCTTGTCACTGACCATGGCTCGTACTTTCAGAATCGTATGATGGAAGATTTGGCATCAAAGTTAGGGTACAAACAAGAGCATTCCTCCTCTTGCTACCCTCAAGTGAATGGACAGGTAGAAGCAGTGAACAAATCACTCAAATCCATTCTCCAACAAACCATCGCACAAAGCAAGAATAATTGGCACATTATGTTATATCCTGCTTTGTGGGCGTATAGAACCACTATTAAGACTGCCACGGGTTTTTCTCCATATCAACTTGTACATGGAGTGGAGTCGATATTTCCGGTTGAGTGTGAAATTCCTTCTTTGAAGCTAGCCATAGAGCTCTTACTAGACACTTCCCCGTTGGAGGAGCATTTGGTCCACCTTGAGCAACTTGATGAGTAGCGACGAGATGCCTTGGTGGCTCTAGAAGTAAATAAGCGTTGCGTAAAGGTCCAGTACGATAAGTCTATCTGTCCAAGGAGGTTTAGTGAGGGAGACTTGGTCCTTTTGTGGGATCAATTGAAAGAACCCTTGGGGGCAGGAAATTTTAACCCCATGTGGCATGGTCCTTACGTCGTCAAACGTGTGTTAGTGAAGGACGCTTATGAGTTAGTGGATTATGAGGGAACGACCTTGGCGAAGCCTAGAAATGGGATCTATCTCAAAAAGTACTATGCATGATTTTTAGCCAAGGCTGGTTATTGTATATTATTGTATAGCTTTGCATAGGTAGGTCTTTTTCTTATGGTGATCGGGTTTGTGATTATTTTCCGTTTCTTTTGGTAGATGTAAATGGAATCTTCCACCTTCATAGGATTCACGGATGGTGCGATCCATCACACTCAACACTCAGCCTCTGCTGCTTGGGTGATTTATACTCCTATGGGTCAGGTATTGTCTTCAGGAGGTGTATGTTTACAGCCATCTTCAAACAATGTTGTTGAATATAGTGCCGTTATTGAGCTTCTACGGGATTCCATTTTACATGGCATTCTCTCTCTTGAGGTACGTCTCGATTCGGAGTTAGTAGTGTCACAACTTAATGGTTTGTACCATGTTAGATATTCGACATTATTAAGAAGATTCTTACGTGTGATATTATTAGAATGAAAATTTGACAATATAACATACATACATGTGGCAAGAATTAATAATCAAGTTGCTGACTCATATGCTAACTACGTGTTAGATTGGCATTTGTTTCATACACAATAAGCTCATCACAAACATAAATTTTTACAGATGTAAATAAATAAACCGATCATCATAAAAGCTTTTATAAACATCCAAAATGTGGTAATACATAGTGTCATAATACAAAAATGGGGCTCTTGAGCCACCAAAATATAATACACGGTAATAAAAAATGTATCACTCCCAGGTATCTAAGTCATGGAGGAGGAGGGGGTTTGTGATCGTGGAATGTCACTACGGCTCTAGGTAGCCGTCGAAATAGCTGCACCCATGCTCCTGGTACACCCACCACCTGGCGCTGCATGGCCTCAGGCAAGTCCTCTACTTGCGCCATGAGTACGCTGTGTGTCAGCCTCACGAAGTTGGTATGAATGCTTTGGAGCGTCTGCTCCGTATCCACACCCATGATATCGTCTCCTCTTCCCCTCTGTCTATGACGAGGGAAGCCTTCAGGCCGCCGTGGTCCCACATCTGCATGCATATGGTAGATGTCACTATGTGTTGTCACCCAAAAACATGTCTTTTGATTCCACATAATCAAAAAACACAAAAAAATTAAATAAATAATTTTTTTTAAAGAGAGGGTCAATATTTGTTACCTATGTCACCGTATGCCGATCTTGGTGGTAGTGGCATGTTCGGGTCTCCCTGGAAATCTATCCCCGCATAGGGGTAGTCATGGATGGCAGCTATCTATCGTCGCCACCACAGAAATAAATCAGCTAAATAGGGGTTGGACACCCTACCTCCACCCAGTCTTTGCATCGCATCCACCCAACGCTGTTGGGCCAGATCTCAAACCCCCTATAGAGGAACGTCAACTCTAGGGCTCAATCCTGGAACATGCTCGAAGAAAAATTGCTCAGTATGCTGCTAAAACTGAAGTTTCACACTCAGCCCATCTTGCACTCACTGAGCTGGTGTTTCATGTTTCCTAGTAGTGCAGTGCTCCAATCGTATACTGTGGATCTCATGCACTCCACTGCATAGAACATCAGAGGCCACGAGGCCTAGTGGAGTGAAGCCAAGCTTGTTATCCTGCCCAGTGTCAGTAGGATGGCCTTTAGGCCCAGCACCTGTATGCAGTTAGTTGGGATCTGACTCCCCACCTTCTCAATGTCCGGATAGTAGTACACTGCAATGTACTCAACTATAGTCAAGCCACCTCCGGGCCCGCAAGAATGTAGGTTCGCTACTTCCCCTCGTCGGGAAAGTCCAGTAATAAAGTATATGTCCTCCACTTCTATGGTGAGGGACATCCCATATATCTGGAACGACTCTGAGTCTAGATCCCAGTGGTCCACTAACATCTGCAATAGTCTTGGTTTGGCCCTTAAGCCACCAAGACACCAAAATTTGTAAAGCCCACATCCACGTAACGCTTGTTGAGCCATTAGATTTGCCCTTACTCCCTCTTCTACATCACCATGTTCATGTCCTCTCCATTCTAGGACCATCTTGCACAAAAAATTTGAAGTTTGTCCATTAGAACACTTAAAAAATCTTAAGCATGACCGCGTACACGACTGTTTGCCAAACAGCCGTGTATGTACGTGACTTTGGGGCATTTTCCGCGTATATCCAGGCCTATATGCAGAAAAACCCTTGATTTCTATGTGGGCCGTAGCGCCTATTTTAGAATGGCCTAGAAAATCAAATACACCATGGAATTTGACAAAATTTGCATCAAAATGAAAGAGTAGAGCATGGGTAAGTACATGGAAAAAATGGTAGTGGATTCCACTGGCTGGATCTCTTGGAATTTGCTATTGAAGTTTTGAGCTCAAATGGGTAAAAATTTCAAATGTTTTATAATGTTTTGAATTTTTTACTATTTATAGAAAATTTTCAAATTTTTGAAATTTTTTACCCCCTTTCCTATAGTTTGGACCGTTTCTAATCCTTTTGGACCGTTTTTGGAGTAAGTTATGATGTAGGAGACCTTTTTGAGTGCCGTTTCAGCAGTTGGATTGACCCATTCGTGCCGATTTCAGGTATCATGTCTAAACTGGCATATAGGTTAGGTTTCATCACCATTTGCATTTTGCATCACCTTATGACCGTTTCATTATAGCCTTAGGTACGAACCCACTCTATTATGTCACAGAACCTTACTGTTTTAGAAGTGACATGATAAGAGTGGTAGAGCTTGACCTTACATGGGTACCCTAGTTAGCGCCTTATTTGCATTTGGTGTCCATGTTGATATTTTGTCCCTTAGGGTGTGGGAGTCCATTGTATAGTATTGCCATGACATTTTGCAAGAGCCTCATACTCCTCTTGATATTTTGCTGGCCTATTTCCCTTAGGACTCCCTTATGTCAAGTTGTAATTGCATTATCATGAGCTTTGCCTACCATATTGAACCTTATGTTGGCTTCTCTGATATTGAGTTTCAACCATATAGCCCGAGCTTGTCTCATGTCTAGCCATGCAGAGCCATTTTATATATCCTTTGCAACTTGATTCCCTATTTTTATCGGGAGGGGATTCTCCCCCAAGTGTTGCTATCCTACACATGTATCCTTACATTGAGCATAGGTATGTTCCACTACTTGGAATTAGTTTGTTTTCCCCTATGACACTCGTCTTCTCCTAGTCTATAACTATAAAGCCATTTTATTCTTTTTCAAGCTTTTAAATATTTGAAAAAGTCCAAAAAAAATAAAAAAACCAAAAAGTCGGACAAGGAAGGATGTTATCTTTTGGCAGCTGTCGAGTCGTGTCACCTTCGAACAGAGCACTGTACATCACATCCATTGGTTGGGTTTATATTTTGACTTTAGGAGCTATACTCGTTTATCTGAGTTTATCTCCATCGATTGGTTAAGCTTCCAGTCCCCATGGAGCCTCTATCGATGCCTCCTGTGTCACAGAGATGTCCCAGTTTTGTATATCGAGTCTATGCTGCCTTTATTCAGTCACCATTCACCATTATGTTCTTGTTTGAAGGAAGTTGAAACCTGAGTCGGCCATTCCCAGTATAGTTACTGGTTCATGCACATTAAGATCGAGTCCTTCCACATTATACAACTTTACTGAGTACCTCGTGTTGGATAATAAGGGATTCCTTAATTCCCTCCTTCCAACGGATTTCATCCCATCGACTCCAGATCATTTATTCTGGGATTGGAATCTAGAGTCATTTTTGGGTGCCTTGAGACTTGCAGTCATCAGTGGCAGGTTCTCTCGCCATTGACAGTTTTTGGGAATACATCAATGTCTCATGATCGATGGATCCTCTCAAGTGTTCGACCTCAACACATTTATTCACACTTGTTAGTTTGCACTCTGGTACCTTGATTCCCATTTTCATTATCGGTGGGTGATCTCGCGTCTATTAACGGTATACATCAATGACCGGTAATCAGACGATGGACTACTATGTTCGACCTTGACACCTCTATTCACATAGTAGGACATGTACTCGTAGCGGTTTGTGTAGAAGACCTTCCAGATTGGTGGCATCCCTTATATGCTACCTCCTTGATCGTGCCAGTGATCATGAGATTTCAACTCTCATGACTTGATTCCAGTATATGTCAGACATTTATAGTTATTATGGAGATCTTGATCCATTATATATCTTCTGCCATTATGGAGATCGTGATCCTTTGTATATCTTCATCATGGAGATTCTGATCTATGTATATTGTACGTGGCGATGACCACTTATGTATATTTTGTATCATGCCTATTCATGGCCATTGCACTCTTATGTATGCGGGACTGCTATATGTATTTGTAGTTATGTGCAGAGTTGTATCATTGTATTATGCTAATTGGGTGGCTGGTCTTCCATTTGGGTTCCTTCATCACTCCACTTCTGGGATGGACTTATAATGTATCTCTGCCATCGTATGACCCCTCTAACCTCACACATTAGGGGGCATCTGTTATAGCTGATTTTACCACTCCAGGTGAATCACTTTGGTATGGCCTTCCCCTGTCCCACTGCAGACTCCTTAGACCCCTTGGACCATTTTTTGTCCTTTGATGTTTCCTAGACCATCCCTATAAACATGTGGAAAATGATACACGCGACTTTTAAACCCCTAATTGCGTATATACGTGGGTTTGACCCCTAAAAACGCGTACATCAGGATGTGTACAAAATCCAAATCCTTTTGGAGTTTTCCTTGACATGGATCTGACTCACTTGACTCCTGGCCTTCCATATGACTTGAGATCGCTCGGATTCGACCTTTCATTACCCCTTTGAAACGCTATATAAGGAACTCTTTGGATACATTGAAGGCATAAGAGAATTGAGAGCAAAGAAACTATAGTCCATTGTTGCCGAAACTTGTGCTTGAGTCTGCATCCCTTTATTCCTTGGATCACTTTTGTGTTCTTCCCAAGCTTTCCTTTTGCTTGTGAGCTTCCTATCGAGAGATGGAGGATTGAGGTGGTGGAGGCCCAAGTGGGGGATTCAGTTTCTCCGATTCGTAGACATGCCGACAGAGGTTGTATCCATTGTAATATTTGATTTTATATTAATAGAAATATCTTTTCTTGTCCAATAATGTATGTTTGAATGAATATTTTATCTATGGATGATTTCAAATGCTTATACATTGTTGATTATATATGCTAGAATAGATGTAACACCAATATATATCATTAAGCTTGTCTTGTTTACTTGTTGAGGAAGTGATTCATCAATTCAAGCTGAAGTTGGAAAGCTCAACGGGGATCTACTTCAACCGTCCGGAATAAGGTACGAGGTCTGATCCTTTAGTGTTAGATATTTGATTTCTATTGCATATTGGAAAGGATTGATTTTTGGAGTCAAGCTTTCTGTTGTGGTACCCCAAGCCATAGGAATTTCTCTCCGTAACACATGTATAACTGAGGCTATGTCATCGTCTACATGTAATTCTACACCTTCTAGGAGTGAGAAGAGTCTTAAGAAAGCATTGAAACCAACTCTTAAGGGTAAGATATCTCTATTGGAAAATGAGATCAAGGTATCTCATTCAAATGCGTTGGGTATGAAAGAGGAAATCAAAAAACTCAAGGGTGAATTGTTATTATGGGTAAATAGGTGGGAGGAACTGAAATTAAAAAAGGATAAGTATAAGGCTGTTAATAAATCCTTAGTTGTAGCTAATGAAAGGTTAATCAAACAAGGAGATAAACACAAGGTTAAAATCCTAAAATTGCAGGACAGACTATCTGAAGCATGGAGAGTTGCCAAGTTGCAGATTACACTTAGTACCTGTCTTGTTTAAGTTATAGTTAATATGTTTTTTTATCTTTAAACAGGTAATAAGTAATTTGATTACCATGGCCACATAATCGGAGATTCTGTGGACATGCTTAAAATTCATTTGTTGTAGGTTCGTTTATTGATTACAATTTTAAATTAAATTTAATATACTGCTAATTGGTTGTTGCAGGTAGCTATTTTGGATTTGTTTTGATGTTGATGTTGTTGGATGCAAGCGAATATTAATACAAGGTGTTTAAACAATTACCCCTTGCGATGATATGGATGCCTAGTGCCTTCCTTTGAGGGATTTTTTATCAACAAAACAATAATGGGAATCGTTTGTCTTTATTATGTGGCAACTAGTAAAAACCAAATGATTATTTTTAGAAAGTGGATGCCTAGAATTATGAGGGTAGTTGATTAGTTTTGTTATATAAGTCATGAGAATGAATTGAATAGGGGGGGATTTGAGTATGAAATAGGAGACTGTTACATTGGGAGTAAAAGACATTTGTTATGCTAAAAAGTTCCTTGGGATTTCATCTCTTTGGTATTGTGATGCACTTATCTTAAAAAAATCCAGCATCATTTTGAACTCAATTTTTTGAATACATTTATATGCATATTCTCCTTATGTTCCTCTTCTTTTATTATCACTGTTAATTATGCTTTGTTATCATTTTGTGAATCATTAACGAAATGCTTGAAGCTTAAACTCATTTTAATGTTTGATGTTAATATTGTATCAGTCATATTAGATAATTTCATAATTAAATATGACTATATAATATTCTTTATATTAATTTACTAATTGATTTATATGTATTTCTACAAATACTCAATTAGATAATTAATCATTTTAAAAATCAAATATTTAAGTGTTAGAATTAATTATTAACTATTCTATGATATTGTATATTTGAAGATGATAAATAATTGTTTATTTATTGTTCTTTAATTATGCATGTTATTTCTAATTCTAAAGTTATTTTTGATATTAACTTTGATGATTTTTCTTACATGGTTATATCATTTAACTTTGATTATATATACGGTCATAGAATGTTGACATAGTTATTAGCTTTCTCTTGGCTAAGATAGGATATGTTAGATTAGATTAAATTTCAATTTATAGTTTAGTTTTTCTATTTTGATTTAGTACTTGTTAAATAGAAATTTCAATTTAAATAGATTAGCACAACCTGTAGATAAATATATAGTTTTAACTTAGCAATTTCATTAGAACTTAGTTTAACTTTTAATTTGTTAAATAGATTAGGTCACACTTTTTCTAAGTTTAAGTAGTAAGATTCTCTTTAAGAAGGCCCAAACTTAGATGGTAGCAGGACCATAACCTATGATAATTAGCCATACCAAACATAACAGGGGTTGCATTAAGCACCTTATGTGGGTTAGTTCTCTATAGTTGGGCTTATTCAGAAAATCTGGCCAACAAATGGTGCTAGAATGAGGTCTTGTAACTATTAATGACCGATAACATTCAAATTAACCCTATAGCTAGTTCATATCCTCTATCAATAAATAGATATGATAATATTGATATTTCAGATACATCAGTTCATACACAAGTCGAAATCAGTGATTCACCATTCACAAATGCTACTAGAGAAATATTAGAATGAGCTTGTGCTTCTTCTCATTACACTCCACATTAAATTGAACAAGCTTTAGGATAATCTAGAAGGGTCCTAACTAGGATTTATTCTCAGCAAATTGGAATACCTCCGATTGATTTTGGATTACCCCATTGCACTAGAAATAACATATCATCTTCTATAGAAACTCAGGAGTTAGGAGTAGGAATCCCAACTTATCAATTTAATCCTTCATCAAGAGGGGTTAGTGAAACCAACAATGCAAGAATGCTTATCGCTTCTAATAATTTTGGTCAACCACCGTCTCCTCCGAATTCTCCACTTGATATTCCAAGACCTAGTGATCATAGTAATTCTTCAGATTTCGAAGAAGACAATATCGAAGGAGCAGGAAGAAGTAATCCTCCTAATCCTCCCAATCCTCCTTTACCTTGGTTAAGGAGGAGTGGAGTTACAGTTTTCGGATTACAACATCCATTGCCTAAATATCCAGATAGACTTCTCCCTAAGTTCAACCTGGATAATAAGAAACCTGCTGAAAATCATATTGACAAGTTTATTCTTGTTGTGCAAACCATCATTGTACAACATGAAGATGCAGTTTGTCATCTCTTTCCATTAACATTTGAAGGAAAAGCATCAGCTTGGTACTTTTCCTTGGTTCAATAACAAATTGGGTAGATTTTAGTCATGATTTCTTAGATAAATTTGGAAAAGATAAAACACCCGTTTCCTTAACTCTTGAATTATTTCGCATAAAATGTTAAGAACCCATGTCAACCCCCCTCTTTATTTTGTTAGTATATTTTGTCGGACGCATATGCTTTGTAAGTTGTCCCATTAGTATGTTGTATTATCCCACATTCATGGGGAGTAAGTAATAGTTGTTAAGTCGTCCAATTAATATGTTGCATTATCCCACAGTCATGGGGAGTAATAGTTGTTTAGATTAGACTTAGTATATAAGTATGTGTTGAGGCTAATGAAAGCATGGAAGAGTTATTTTGTATTGAGCTTTCTCAAAGGAGGTTGCCCCCTTGAAGTGGCCTGCAATTAATAAAATCTCTTCTGTGATCCATAATTTCTATTATATTGTGCATTCTTATTATTTATTGTAGGAGGTTCTCCACATCTGGTATCAAAGCACTTTCTTGGGCTCGTTGGGTGGAATTTCTGGGAATTTTTGTTTCTTTGACGTGCTTCCTAGCGCTGTGAGCCTTACAGTTGTTGTTCTTCTTGCAGCGGTATTATTCATCCGGATCAGGAATTAAACCCTATCCGCTTAACTGTGGGAAGTACTTGGGCATAGCCCTAAAAATAATTATGAGGAGTACCACAAGAACCCCGAAGTAGCTGGCCATTGAGAGGACTTGCCAAGCGAAAAGGTCAACGACCCCCACTAGATTGACTAGATTCCCATCCGTGAGGAAAACCAAAGAGCTGTCATTTTTGGACAAGCAGTTAGAAATTTTACTTGCACTGTGAAGTGAGGTGTACTGTCCCAATACTCAAGCCTGAGACAGATTTGGTTGCCGAGTGACTACCTTTGAACCATCAGGAAGCCGAATATACCTAGGGTCCATATCTTTTCAAGTATAAATTTCTGTTTTTTAGCCATATCTTCCATGATTTAGCTCTGTTTCCCTTGAAACTTCACTGTAACCCCCATAATACCATTCTGCATATTCCTTCCTTGAGGACCCTATCCCCAATTTCAATTCCTGAAGGCCGAAATTTCACATTTGTCAATTTTAGGGTTTGTCATAACTTTTCTGATCCTCACCCAAACGCCTTCAAATTTCTCCACCGTGTTTGTTTTCCATTTCTGCTTCATTGTCCCTCTCTGACAAAATTTCCAAATCCTTCATCCCACCTCTGAAGTTCATATTTTCTACTTCTTGTCCCTAAGAAAGTGTCCAAAACCACGTAAAACCTCAATTACCCCCCTGATTTTTTTCCAAATCACAAATCTCCTTTTATAAAACCCTCTCCATTTTTGTTTTTCTACCCATTAAAAAAAAAAAAACTGCTTATGGTTGTCACCCACGCCAGAGCAAATAAAAAAATGGAAGAAGAACTTGTCGTGCCATCAAGTCTGAACTCGAGGATCTAGATCAAAAATTTCTTGGCCTCCATCTTTAGCATTCACCCATGAACAACCGCTGCTAGCATGATTCTTCTGCAGACACTGGATTCTCGTCGTCTAGCAACTTCCGCGGGCCGAAGCTGGAATTTTATCGCTTTAATGGTGATGATCCAACTGGATGGATTTATAGGGCAGAACAATATTTCAATCTGCATAATACTTTTGATGTCAATAAAGTCCTGCTTGCATCCTTTCATTTGGAACATGAAGCACTTCAATGGTTCCGTTGGTACATCAAGGCTCATGCAGAGCGAAATTGGACAGATTTTTCCCAACTCCTTTTGCAACAATTTGGCCCTAGTGATTTTGATGACTTCACAGGAGCACTTACCAAAATTCGCCAAACTGGCACTGTGTGGGAGTATCAGACAGAATTTGAGAAACTAGCCAATCACACCAAGGGATTGCCTGATGCATTCTACCTGAGTTGTTTTATCAGTGGTCTGAAGGATGGCATACGATCTAAGGTTAAAATGTTATGCCCCAACACAATGATGGAATCCCTTGGGTTGGATAAGCTAGCAGAGGACAATATCAGGGCTCAACAATGCTTGAAATCCACTCTTGTTCCATTCAGACCTATGGTTCCCCAAAGAACCCAAATTCTACTAGCTCCTAGAACCACTCCTATCAATCATTTGTTTGAAGTAGAGATGTAGGAACATCGGGAAAAAGGGCTTTGTTACAATTGTGACGAGAAATTCACCTAGGGACATAGATGTGTTGAGCAAAAGCTCTATCTCTTGGATGTGGATTCTCCACCCGCACCTAATTTTTTTTATGATGCTCAGGATCCAATAGATGATGATGGTGACATTCAACAACTTCCTGCTCTAGAGGACCAACCATAGATATCTCTCCATGCCTTAGCTAGAGTCACCACCCCACAAACCATGCGGGTCAGAGGGTTCTTCAAAAAACTCCCTCTTACAATACTCATTGATTCTGGTAGCACTCACAACTTCATTTACCCAAGGATTGCCAAACAGGCTGATTGTTTCATCCACGCTTGCTCCAGCTTTGAAGTCATGATTGCCAATGGGGGCACCTTACCTTGCAAAGGGAAGTTTCATAATGTGCGCATTTCTATGGGGGATTATAACTTGTGCTCTAACATGTTTTCCTTGCCCTTAGGTGGATGTGATGTGGTTTTGGGTGCTCAATGGTTACGCACACTTGGACCCATTCTATGGGATTTTGCTGAACTTTGGATGTACTTTTCAATCAATGGTACCAAACACACATTGCGGGGCTTATAACCAGGGTCTCTTAGCCTCGTTAGTTTCCATCAAATGGAAAATATTCTTAAGAAAAGTTCACATGGTGTCATCGCTCAGCTCCATTTCATTCAGATGCAACCTTCAGCAGTCTCAAGTACTCCAGTGGATCTCCAACAAATTTTGGATCGATATGCATGTGTGCTTGCTGAGCCAATGGGATTACCCCCTTCATGACCCAAGGACCATCGTATTCTGCTCCTTCCTGGAAGCGTCCCTCCCAACATCAGGCCCTATCGCTACCCATTTCACCGCAAGACATAAATTGAGATGCTTGTTCGCGACTTACTGAAGCAAGGTGTTATTTGCCTTAGCACTAGTTCCTTCTCTTCACCGGTCCTTCTAGTCCGGAAAAAAGATGGGTCATGGCACCTTTGCATCGATTTTCGAGAACTTAATCACATCACCATCAAGGATAAGTTTCCAATTCTCGTTGTTGATGAGCTTCTGGATGAGCTCCATGGTGCTCATTTTTTCTCCAAGTTGGATCTTCATTCTGGGTATCACCAAATTCAGGTCCATGCGGATGATATCCCTAAAACAAATTTCCGCACACATGATGGCCATTATGAATTTTTGGTCATGCCATTTGGACTCACAAATGCCCCTTCCACATTCCAGGCATGGATGAATAAAATATTTCGGCCCTACTTGCGAAATTTCATTCTGGTCTTCTTTGATGATATCCTCATCTATAGTAAAACCTGGGATGGGCATCTCCAACATCTAGATCTTGTACTGCAACTTTTTTGTGGTCATCATCTCTATGCCAAACAATATAAATGTGTTTTTGGGCAGAAGGAAGTAGATTATCTCGGGCATATTGTTTTAGCACAAGCGGTTCATGTCGATCTTGCCAAAATCGATGCCATGAAAAATTGGCCACATCCTCAGACCTTGAAGAGCCTTCGTGGGTTTTTGGGACTTACTTTCTATTACCGCAAGTTTGTCGAGGATTATGGGAAGATTGGAGCTCCATTAACAACTCTACTGAAAAATGATGCTTTTGCATGGACACCTGCTGCTAAGTGTGCATTTGAGAAGCTGAAACAAGCCATGTGTACCACACCTGTTCTATCTATGCCTGATTTTTCCAAGCCCTTCACTATTGAGAGTGATGCTTGCGACAATGGACTTGGTGCTATCCTCCTCCAAGACAAACATCCCATTGTGTTCACCAGCAAATCCCTGTCTAGTGAGAATTTAGCCGCCTCTACATATGAGAAGGGAATGATGGCTATTTTGCATGCTATACAGAAGTGGTGTCCATACCTCTTATGGAATCATTTCTGCATCAAGACTGATCACCAGAGTCTGAAATATTTCCTGGAACAACAAGTCTCATCCCCAACACAACAAAAATGGGTTAGCAAACTCATGGGTTATGACTACGAGATCACTTACAAGAAGGGTAAGGAAAATCTTGTGGCGAATGCTCTTTCCTGCACATTTGATGACCATGCTTCTCTTTCAGCTATTTCTATGCCTATTCCAAATTGGTTGCAATATGTTCAACAAGGCTATGTCAATGAATCTTACTTATCTAAAATCATCCAACAGTTAGCCAGTAATCCTTCTCTTGTACCACATTACTCTTGGGATGGTTCTTCTCTGCAATACAAGGGTTGCTTGGTGCTTCCCCAGAGCACAGATCTTCACTAGGATGTCTTCTATGAACTCCATGCTTCTCCTGTGGTAGGGCACTCTGGGTTTCTCAAAACGTATCAGCAAGCATAATGTAACTTCTTTTGGAAGGGAATGAAATGGGAAATTCAACAGATGGTTGTTGAATGTGATACCTACCAGCACCAAAAGGGTGAAACTACACTCCTCCCTGGCTTGCTCAAACCCTTGCCCATCCCTACAAGGATTTGGACAGATATTTCGATGGATTTCATCGATGGGCTCCCTAAATCTGGAGGGAAGACTGTAATCTTGGTTGTGGTTGATCGAATCTCCAAATATAGTCATTTTTGTTCTCTCAGGCATCCATATACTGCCTCCTCAGTTGCACAAATTTTAATGCACCAGATATTCCATCTTCATGGCATCCCTTCTTCCATTGTATCAGACCGTGATGCAAATTTCACAAGTTATTTTTGGACTGAACTCTTTCGCTTCATTGGCACCAAACTAAAAATGAGTTCAGGATATCACCGACAAACAGATGGTCAAACTGAAGTCACCAACAAATTATTGGAAACTTATCTTCATTGCTTCACCTCTGAACAACAACATCAATGGGAAAAGTGTCTCCCTCTCGCTGAATGGTGGTACAATACTTCCTACCATACTACATCTAAAATGACTCCATAAGAAGCTGTTTATGGGCATCCACCCCCAGTGCTCCTTCCATACACCCCCCATCGTTCACCAGTTCAAGCAGTTGACATGGTTCTTCGAAACCGGGATCAGATTCTCCACATTCTGCAAGAGAATCTTCACGTGGCAAGAAATACAATGAAGTAACAAGCCGATCAACACCGCTCTGAGCGCACCTTTCAAGTTGGTGATATGGTCTTTCTTCATCTGTAGCCATACAAGCAATCCTCCCTGAAACTCAAAGGGCATCAAAATTTGGATCCAAAGTTATATGGGCCATATAAAGTTCTTCAGAAGATTGGGTCTGCTGCTTATAAATTGGAACTTCCTCCTTCTTCTCACATTCACCCAGTCTTTCATGTCTCTTGTCTCAAGAAAGTGATTGGCACCAACATTAGAGCACAAACTGTTTTACCAGAGCTGGATACAGAAGGATCCATAATTTTGGAACCGGAGGCCATCCTCAATCAACGCACTCACTAGCTTCGCTCTTGGTCCATAACAGAGGTCTTAATTTAGTGGCACGACATGCAACAAGAGGATGCTACATGGGAACCGCTCCTTCAGCTTCAACAGTAGTTTCCACATCTAAAGCTTTGAGCACAAATATTTTTCTAAGAGGGAGGGGATGTTAAGAACCCATGTCAACCCCCCTCTTTATTTTGTTAGTATATTTTGTCGGACACATATGCTTTGTAAGTTGTCCCATTAGTATGTTGTATTATCCCACATTCATGGGGAGTAAGTAATCATTGTTAATTCATCCATTTAATATGTTGCATTATCCCACATTCATGGGGAGTAATAGTTGTTTAGATTAGACTTAGTATATAAGTATGTGTTGAGGCTAATGAAAGCATGGAAGAGTTATTTTGTATTGAGCTTGCTCAAAGGAGGTTGCCCCCTTGAAGTGGCCTGCGATTAATAAAATCTCTTCTGTGATCCATAATTTCTGTTATATCGTGCATTCTTATTGTTTATTACAGGAGGTTCTCCACATAAAATTAGATAATAAGGAGCGGATTAAAGATTTTAATCAGATATTTTTAACTTTGATGAATAAAATACTTGCCGCCTCTCAACTGCCAGAAGATATTATTATAGAAAATTATGCTTCGGTGTTAGCAAAATATTTAGGCATGTTTGTTAAATAAACCAACAAGGTTAAACTTGCTGAAACCTTCAAGGAAGCTATTAAAGTTGAGAAAATTCTCTGACATATGAACCTGAAAGAAGTGGGAAAATTGATACTTTTCCTCAAAAAAAGAACTGAAAAGTCAATTTTAGACAAAGAAAAAGCATTTGATGTTGAACATATTCAAAACGTTATCAGAGCATTAACAAATGAAGTGGTAGGGCTAAAGAAAAATTCAAAATCATCCTCTTAGAGGGTACTTTAGAAACCAGATTAGGAAAAATGTTGTTAATAATAAAACAAATCCTCCTCCTAATGTACTAGTCAATGGCGATATTTCCAATAATATTCGTGCAGTATTGACTATGAAAAAATAAATACGTTTAACAGATTCAAAACTTTATCAAAGCATTAACATATGAAGTGGTAGGGTTAGAGAAAAATTCAAAAGCATCCTCTTCTAGAGGGTACTTTAGAAACCAGACTAGGAAAAATGTTGTTAATAATAAAACAAATCCTCCTTGTGATGTACCAGTCAGTGACGAGATTTTCAATAATATTCGTGCAGTATTGACTATGCCTGAATCTTATTTAAATCAAGAAGTTGCTGATCAGGAAGAAGAAGAAAATTCTGAAAATGAAGATGAACCTCAAGAACCACAAAAATTAATTGGACACTTTTGGGATAGTTTAGTTAAAGATGATGAAAGTAAATCTCCTCCCTCGCAACAACATACTTATAATACTTGTAGCAAAGGATCAATAGGCATTCCTGGGGAATCAAGTTCAAATTCAACTAAAGAAAATAATCCTCAAACAGTTAAACAGTCTCTTCCAATTGAAAATACACAAAACTTAGATTTGCAATATGATATTATTGAGGATTTGAAAAATATTCTTGAAAATATCAATATGTATGATCTGATTCAGATTTATCCTATGCATAATGACCCTATTATAACTCCTTCATTGAGCTCACTTACTCAAAATACTCAAGGAAATGCAGCTGCTAATACTAATTCTAATAGTGATTTAATTTCTAATGATAAAGAAAAATCAGCAGCTGATAAAACCTCATTGATAGCTAAAAATTCAAAGTCCACAACTCCTCCTTTAATTCTCACATTTGGAATCTATAACAGAAATGTACATAACTTTATGGTTTATTCTAGAGAATAACCTAATGTAATTCCTTTGTAAGTTTGTTGAAGGCTGAATGCAAAATATACTACGTGTGAAACACAAATTACATAGTTAGATCATTGAAATATCAAGGTTTTAGGAGAAATAAAATATGTACTAATTAGGATGGAAAGTAACCCATCAATTTATCAAATCATAGACATTGTTGTCGCTGACATTCCTGATGTTTATGGGTTATTTTTAGGCAGAGATTGATCATAGAATATGAATGGTTTCTTCACAATTGATTGGCCAACCTTATGGTTGCCTAATAATGGTAAATCCAATCAGATTAAGATCGGAAGAGAAAGATAATTGAAGCATACTATAACAGAATTACGTGATCCCAATGAACCTGTATTGTTTTCCCACTCAATAATGGGATTATGCTTATGAATTGAATTTTGGGAATTTTAAGGCTGAAAATTCTCCATATACAGGTACAAAACAACAATATGAAATCTCAAATATCACTTATATTCAGCCTAATTCTGTAAATAATGTAGAAAATCAGAATTACGTATACATTAGTGAAAGTAAAGTAGTTGTATATAATTTACCATAGACATTATACTTTGACGGGTCAAAATCAAAAGAAGAAGCTGGTGTAGGTTGCTTTCTAATCGATCCAAAAGGAAATAAGACATGTATGTTTTGTAAATTGGAGTTTGACTGTACTAACAACATAGTTGAGTATGAAGATCTTATCCAAGGTTTGAAGAAATCTTTTGATCTAAACATCAAGGTACTGGTGGTATATGGTAATTATGAGATTATTGTACAACAGGTACTTAACTCATTTCATTGCATTTGCGAACATCTTCATAATTATCAAAACGAGGTATGGAACCTTTTTTCAAAAGCTTTCAATATTAATTCCATTCCTAGATTTCAAAATCAAGAAGTTGATCTATTAGATAATGTAGCTTCTAAATTTGTTCCACCTTAATATTTTTCACTTAACACGTTTTCAATTGAGTTAATTTTTAGACCATAAATTCCTGACAATATCACTTATTGGCATGTTTTTGATGATGATACACAGATGTTGAATTTCTTGATGAATAAAGATAAATTCAAGGCCTCTGCTATTGATGAAATCACTCATCATGAAGACATAGACAATTTTTCGATAATACATCCTCACTGTTCGATATAAAAAGCTATGATCTGTTACAGAGAGAAACTTCCTATGGCTTGGGGGTATCACAACAGATAGTATGACACCAGAAATCAATATTTCCTAATATGTAAGAGCAGTAAGAAAATATAATACTAAGGGATATAGAATCGTACCTTATTCCGGACGATTGAAGTAGATCCCCGTTGAGATTTTCCAATGCAATTGCAATTATAATTTTCTCTCAACAACAACAAACAAAGAAAGCATGATATTTATAAATGTGTTAGAGCTACTCTAGAATATATAATCAATCATGTATAAGCAATTAAATACATCCATGGATTCAATGCTCATATTCAAAATGCACATGAATTGGACAGGAAAATATATTTCTATTAATAAATCAGAGATACAATAGTGACACACTTCTGCGAACCAGAGAAACCGAGTCCTCAACCTTGGCCTCCACCACTTCAATCCTCCATCTCTCGATAGCAAGCTCACAAAGCAAAGGAAATCTTGGGAAGAACACTATGTGCTCCAAGGGACAAAGTGATGCAGACTCAAGTAGAAGCAAAACTGAGGAAACAATGGACTATAGTTTCCTTACTATTTAATTTCTCCTCCAATGTATCCAAGGGGTTCCTTATATAGCACTCCAAAGAGGTAATGGAGGGTCGAATCCGAGCATTCTCAAGGCATTTGGAAGTCCAAGATTCAATTTATTCAGACTCATATGAGGAAAACTCCAAAAATATTTGTCATTTTGCACACATCCTGATGTTCGTGGGTTTTATTAGAATTTGAATTCCATTTATATCTTCAAGTTAGTTCTAATAATGTTTGCAGCAAAAGAATGGAGAATGAAGATACAAATTGAACAAAACAAACCACACAGGAAACGAGCAAGTATTGCTCAGGAATTTACAATATCATTCACAATAATAAAATCTGGTGTTACAATATAAGTTTATATAGGAAAATAATTCAAATGCATGACATGCAATTTGAATCTATCCACTGGATATGACTGTAGCTAATTGACCATCTAACCCATGGTGTCTTAATCAATTTTGGAGTCCAACATATCAACTCCCAGATGTCCAACAAATCAAACAATCAGTGATAACTAGTTAACTCAGTGCAACTGAGTGTGGTAGGTGGGCAAAGGTGCCTACTCCACATGTAACCATGCATTATCCATGCAAATCTTGTTCTAGCTAACTGATTATGAAATAACTAAAAGTAACCGGGGGTAACTGAGACTAACTAGTACTAACTCCAACTAACTGAAGTAGGTTGGTGTCGGGACTCCCAGTGGCTCCTAAAATGTAGGGATTGGTCTAGGAGGTGCCCAAACAGATGCATGCACATGCAGTAAGTGGTAGTTAATTTCTAGCAGTGTTCCCCACACTCCAGTGACTGGTACATGTGGCTCGATTATGCCAAGTGGACCCAATGGTACTCGTGGACCCAATTAATTAATTAAGGTTCCTAAGTTAGGATAAATAATCTAATAGACAGTATGGTTAAGGGAGGATTAATAATCCTAACACCCCCTAAATACTAACTTGGACAACTGTGGGCCCTGGTAACAAGACCATAGGTCACCCAAATACAATCTAAAATACATAATGTTTCTTAATACAACCAAGGAAATAGGGGAAAACCTCATGGGAAAACCCCCCCTCAAAATAAGCAGAAATACAAATTTTGAAAAAACTTGTGAAAATTTTTGCTACTATTTGTAGCAGTATCTTGGTTCTTCTGTGCAGGTGAACCCATGAATCCAAACAAATTTCTTATGTCTAGAGGAATCTTCCTCTTTGGAAGAAGAACAATGCACTCAACTGAATCAGAAATATAAACAGGTGGACGGTGAAAACTTGACCCATGTAGAGCAGCTGAAATCATTTGAAGAGAGAGAAAAGGTGCTTGAGAATTCGACCATGTGAGGAACACCCAAGAAACTGATATATTGTAGCCTTGAACAAAAAACCATGAGTGGTAAAATCAGCCCCAAGTGTTATGAGCAAGTGTCTAGGCGGATGCAGAATGTCTTCCTCTTTACTAGTTCTGTGAGGAGATGAGCATGTGACCAAAGGTAGAGAAGCCTTGGGACTCTGGAGAGTGAATGCTTGAGCTCCATAATCTAATATAGCTTCATAAATATCCAATAATTCACAAAATATAATATCAGCAACCTAATAATTGAAAGAGACTTGTAGTGCTTGATTTGTCACACCAAAATTGGTGAAACCTGTTATAAACAATACTGAAAGCTATTGAATATTGAAACCTGAATCACATATTATCAGTTCAGAAAATAAATCAGATCCAAAAATATTCATATCAGATCCAAAAATTTGCTCCACTGAGAGGGTAGATGCACAATTTTCTCCTTCTTCAAAATTCTGATTTTCGTTGCATGTAATCCTGTAGGAATTCACTAGAAGCTCTAGATTAATGAGAGTGAATGGATCACTCTTGTAATATGATATTATTTGCATAATATCACTGATATTACTGATATGCATGTAGCAGGGATTTATCCCTGCTACAGGGGAAGGAATGGCTCCCTTCTGTCTATAGGGCAGAAGGGTAGGTTCCTGCGTGTGGAAAATGCAGTAAAGAAATAAGAACTAACAGAAAGCAAAGAACAAGAAAGAATGGCCGTGAGCCCCTCTGCAAACAAGGTTAGGGCTTTGCCTTGGCTACCTGCAAACAAATAATGAATAGAAATAAACCTGCAAAACGTGTTAATAAACAAACTTGCAAACAAACATGGGTCAGAAATCAACTAAACTACTAATGAAAAATGCATAAACAAAACAAGATTATACCTCTCCTTTGGTGAAATGGGCCACCATGCCATGGCTGGAAGGAAGCACCTCTCTGTCTCACTCAGCAATGGAGGAGGAGCTATGGTTCAATGGAGAATGTGAGTGGAAGAGAGGGGGATGTGGGTGGCTTGAGAGGCAAAGAGGTCTCAAGGAATCCACGGGAATCATAACAGTATGCAAGAGAGAAGTTGTTTTAGAGTGACCCCCCACCCTCCTTTTATAGCTTTCTTTTGGGGTTTTAGGGTTTTAAGCCCTTGGTTTGGACTTTAGCCCCTTTTTTGGGATTTTATCCCCTTTCGCCCTAACTTTTGCTCCTTTTAGGGTTTTAGGATCATTTGAGGGGTTTTAGCCCCTTTTTGGAGGCTTTAGCCCCTAAGAGAGTTATTTAGGCTCCTTTTTGGGGTTTTTAAGCCCTTTTCTTCATTCTTAAGCCTTTTTGAGGGTGTGGGGGTCTAATGGGGTGTTACGAGGGTCGATCATGGGTGTCCTTGGGTGGTGTAGGCCATGTAGAGCTGAGTGAGGTATTTTTTGGGTTAACAGATTGCCCCCTGATGTGTGAGGGCAGGAGCTCATCGTATGGCCGATGGACATCATAGGATTTGCTGCGTAGAGGTGGTGCTTCCGGGGCTGGGGCATGGTGGCTTTTGGTTTTTGTATTAATATGGTTCCCATCAATGGGTGAGATACAAATAACGTGTGACATGTATATGGACAAGGCGGGCATCCCCATGCTCGTGACAAGGTCAAAAGAATAATTTGATCTATGCTCTAAAATACAAGAACTGATCATATACAACTGGTGGTACATAGTGGTTGCCTCAATGTAAGGATGAATACAATACTGATTGAAAGAAGTGGTACATTGGACCCATGGAATTCTCATGGAATGCTATATTTTAGTGAATGATGGCCTGCTGGATCTGGAATGGTACATAGCTGTATGGACTCACTGATTGAAATTTAGAGTCTCTGTGGTACAAGTATGCTGCATCAATCATAAATCTATATAGAAGCATTGTTGGGGCTTCTAAACACTGTCTCCAACGCAACCCAGAAATCACAAGGGACATAACTTATTTAGGTCCCTCGAATAGACTCATCAATGTGCTAGAGTCAGGTGACATTCAGAGTCTTCGACCAAATACTGCATGGACCAAACCCTGTATGAATCTCAACGGTGCCATGATGTAGTTGAAGTCGAGCAAGTGAGAAACAACCATCCCGAGAGGCACTAAGGACTCCTATCAAGTGGTCCAAGGAACTCATCAATGATGTTAATGAAACAAGGTACAGGGACCTTTGGGTCTATCCTTTGGAATATGTGTGTTGTCGTTGACAGAGGGAGACCTACCCCTAGTCAAGGCAATGATGTTTCCTTGACCAGGAGTGCGAGGGAGATAACCGAAAGGTGTGAGACAATCTGCGGAATGACCCACTGAATAGAGGGGGGGGGGAGGGGGAGGGAAATAATTGAATAGGGGCAGGGG
>LPNX010785665.1:119855-154786 GCA_001517045.1 Pseudotsuga menziesii
TGTAACATTGTCACTCAAAGGGGTGACGTTAGAGGGAAAGTCGTTTGGAATTTCCAAGGATCAGTGATCATTCCTTTGTGTGACACGATGAATCCTTGTAGACGGCCTGTTGGGACACAGAAAAAACACTTGAAAGGGTTCAAGCGGATTCCGTAGTTGTGACAGCTTAGGAAGACTTGTCGCAGGTCATCTATGTGTTGTGTTTGCTTTTGCGACCGTGCGATGAGGTTATCGAGACAAACCAACATAATGTGAACGAGGTCTCGGAAGCAGTGTGTCATGGCACGCTGGAAGGTGGCTCCAGTGTTTTTCAGGCCAAAGGGCATGACTCGATACACGAATGTGCCCCACGGGGTTGTGAATGTCATCTTGTAATAGTCTTCTTTTTGGATTTGGATTTGGTTATATCCAGAAAAACTGTCCATGAAGGAAAATGCTTCATGTCCGACACATGCATCGATGATCTAATCGATGAAGCGTGTGGGGAAGTTGTCTTTGGGACATGCCCCATTGAGGTCGTGGAAGTCTGTGCAAATGCGAATGGTACCCTATTTTTTGTTCACGGAATAGGATTAGAAACCCAAGTGGTGTACGCAATGGGGTAGATGAAGCCAGCAGTGTGCATCTTCTCTATCTCGGCTTTAACCATGGCCACTTTGGAAGGGTGAATGGGCCATTTCTTTTTCCTTACGGGTTCCACATCGGGCCATGTGTTGATGTGGTGTTCCATGATGGATGGATCTAAGCTGGGCATTTTAGTGTACGACCAAGCGAAGATGTCGCAGAATTCTTGGAAGAGAGCTTTGAAGGCAATGACCTCTTCCAGGGAGCAATATGCCCCTAGCATGATTTCTTCAATAATCTCAGAATTGGTTGAGATGTCGAATTTGATGGTGGGTAAAATGTTGTCCATGTTCCCTTCTTCGAAGGCATCTGGTGTTGGGATGGGGTTCTTGAACCAGTCGACTTTCCCATGAATGAAATCTTTGGTCTCCACGGAAAACTGGTCAGACTGCGACACAAGTTATTCAGGGAGGAAGAACGAGCGATGGTGCATGTCATCCCATGGGTATTCCGGGGTAGTCAGAGCTTCAAGTATCTCCTCATCATTGTTGAAGCACCAAAGAGACAGGTCTAATGGACTATCGTTGGGGGTGGAGATAAGTGGGTCAGTTGAACTGGACATCATGTAAATGGACATGGTGTCTGAAGAAGGCGGTGGGGGGTGCACTTCTTCGATCAAGGTGATTTTAGACTCAAGGGAATGTTGACGAAGGTCAGCTAGAGCCACTCAAAATTCAGGCAAGTCTTGACAATGGTGGGAGTAATGTACATACAAACAATAGAGGGCGCAAGCATGGTTTGTTCTCAATGCCTTGTTTCTGACTATCGACGCGGTTGGAAGTTCAACCACGGGGATGTTTTCGTTTGTATCCATGGCATCTAAATGCGCACAGATCATTGATATTTAAGGGAAACTCTGAGTTGGATGGCCCTGTTGCTCGCAGACAGCGCAAGGCGGGACTTGTCGCGGTTCTGCGGTGGCTTTGGCATTCTTGCCCTTGGCCCTTTTCAGGTGGGGCAATATGGGTGCGGGTGCAGTGGTTGGATTTTGCGGACTGGGTGGAGGGTGAGACTTGATCACAATGGGTTGCACCGGGGTTAAAACAACCTGGGGCATTGTTGGTTGAGATGGTGGATCAAGATACCACACTGGAATTCCCAATGTAAAGTTGGGTAGGATTAAGGTGGCCATTACCGGCTTGCTCATGACACTAGGTGGGGGAAAGAGGAAGGGAATCGTATGGACTGGGGATGAGCCCAGATAAATCCTTGCTGGTTGCAGGTGGGGATGCAGTTGTGGTTGCAGCTGTGCGTAATGCTGTTGCTGCGGGTGATATTGCGGCTGTTGTTGGTGTTGTGGTTGCGGACGATGTTGTGGTTGTGGTTGGGGCTGCAGCTGCGATTGTTGTTTGGGTGCAGCGGTGCTGGATGAGACCATGCACAAGTCTGTAGTCTCATTTTGTGGCAGTGACATTGAGGGGAAAGGAGACATCATGGTGGGATCGGTAAACAACCCAGGGCCCACATTCAACAATGGGTAGGCTGGTGTGTTGTCAACCATAGTGTTGATTGCAGGGAAGACATTAGCATGTGTAGTCATCCCTTGTGGCTCAATAGTGGTGATGGTAGGGATAATGTTGGCAGGTGCCATTAACCCTTGCGGATCATAATAAGTGAGTTGATCAACCGTCATAATCTTCCCTTCATGAGGGAACATCATGAGACAAAAGACAGTTGATGCAACCACTCTCATGGCGTACGTATAACTTCTCCCAAGGAGAAGGTTATAGTCTAGTTGAGCGTTGACGACCTCTATGTCGATCAAGATCGTCTTCCTGAAAAATGTGATGGGGACATGGGGGAGGATTTCTTGGGCTTTAGTGGGATGGCCATGATAAGCCCGCAGATTTGTGGAGGATGGTTGTAGAATTGGTGATCCCAGTTTTTGCCAAACCAAGGTAAACATAACGCATGTAGATGCCCCCTCATCCACTATGCACTGATGTACAACCAAGTTCTAGATAGATACCAAGATTTGGAAGGCGATGGTTGATGGCATGCATGGTTCTCCATTCTCCGTGTCGAACGTGATCAACTTGGATTCGGAGGGGTCTACGGCCCCAAGGGTGGCTAGTAACGCTTTCCACTAGGTTGGGCACGTTTTGAGTACCTCCAGAGCAGACATGGTCATTGGTGTTTAGGCCAAATCATCCACAATGCTATAGCTGGAAGCAGCACTAGCTGTGGTGTTGTTGGCCACTCGGCGTATGGGGGGGAAGGGGAAAGGGGGTAACTAAAGAGGTGCGTTGACCGTCTTGGATGTAGATGCCACTGATGTGTCAGCGGGTTCGGTGGTGGTACCGTAATGTTTCCGTTTAGCTTGTAAGTTGACCTCTTCTGTCGTCATGGCTAGTAGGTGGTGAACACATGTTTTTGCCATGGGAGGTTCCCCTAGAGCATTGGAATTAGGTTGGGGAGGGGGTGCGGTTGCCACCAACCCTTGGACAGGTAGTGGGTTTTGAAGCACCATAGGAGGAGGTCCTTATGGTGTCAGATTGGGTTGGGCTTGGTTCGTGGTGTTGGAATCCTGTTGGGCCTCATTTTGAATAGCCTGCTTAGCGCAACCCATGAGGGGACACTCGAATGTGTAGTGCCCATAGACCTCACAGAGTGTGCACGGTTGGTTTGTGCGTAATGGGGAATTGCATCTAGGAGAATTTGGTCGTGGGGGATTTTGGGTGGGTCAATTTGTTGCAACATTGTTGGAAGGGTTTGGTTGTTGACCACCTCCCCGCGGTTGGTTATTGGCTTGGTTTTGGGGCTGATTATTTCTAGGTTACCCTTGTTGGTTGTTGGGGGTAGGCTAGTTGGGACGGTTTTGTTGTGCAAATACTTGGCCCAATGAAGCGGGTTGAGCAGGGGTGGGGGCTTGAACCACTTGCACTAGTGGTGCATAATAAATTTGGGTGGGCTATGGTGCCACAAATGTGGGCATTTTCCCTGCTTACTACTATGTTGTCCATGCCATGGCCTGAGCCTGATATGGTGGCGCAAGTTGTGCATAGGAAGTGGTTGCTCCAAACTAGGACATCATTTTAGCATAGTCTAGAGTTTGGTTTTGGTAAGCAACACTAGCAGTGTTTCTTGGTTGTGGTGTAACAATGGGTGGTGTCAACCGGTGTTGTGGCTGTTGGGAGATCGAGCCTATGATGCTATCTGCAGCATGAGATGCCCCCGGTGCATCCCGGTAGGAGGTGTTTGGACGGGGGGCATCTGGAACGATGGTGTATAGATATCCAGACTGGGCGTAGATAAGGTCAAACTGTTGTGCTTTCAGTATGGCCTCCTCTTTGGATTGGGGACGTTCGGATGCGACATCCTTTGCTATGGGCGGGAGCAAGGTCTTGAGGAACCAATCCAAGAAGATTTTGTCGTCAATTGGATTTTACATAAGCTATGACGTCACCGGCACTCATGGATGTGGTCGGTTATATGTGTCGCAGTGCTTTGGCGACAAGATAACAGGATGTTCACCCCTTCGTCATATCTGACGGGGAGTTGGAAATACTGTAGGAACATGAAAGTTAAGGAGTTGAAATCTGGATATTTGGCTTGAGGTAGCTCAATGTACCATTTGGTCGTGACACCTGTAAGGGTGCGTTGGAATGGCCTCAACCTGATGGAATCATCTACGATGATGTTGGACGAGCACCATAGATGGAATGCCATAATATGGTTTTGGGGACATTCCCTTGCCTTGCCTTCAAACTTGGGGATGTCTGATGGTAGCTTAGTTGGCATTGGAGGCCAAAAATCTTGATGGTGAATGGGGTCATTTGTTAATCGAGCCAAATCAGGAAAGTTAAGACGAGCCATGGAAGGCAGATTTGACCCCAAGTTGATGTGAGATGGGGAAGGGATGGTGGTGGGGTTTGCAGGTGCATAATGTACCTTCATAACTGGGGGTATTGGTTGTGCCATTGTAGATGGGCCAATGCCCCCAACTATGGTGGGAGGGATAATGTGGGTCGAGGGGACATTTAACCCATGTATGGAAGTAGGCGCAATGTAAGTAGATGGTCCACTACCCCCCTGTGTGGCAGGAGGGGTAGTGTGTGTGGAAGGGCCACTGCCCCCATGTGTTGCAAGTGGGCCAGCTTAGCTGGTCACTATGGGTGGTGGCAGATGACTGATGATAGTTTGCATGGCTGTGCTTGGGCCACTAGAAGGGTTGTTGGTGATAGGTTGTGGTGTCGACATGGGTCCACTTGCTATGGTTATGCTGAAAAATGGATCCGGATTCGCACCGGCCGTGGGTCTTGATGGTGCAGTATGGAGGTCTGGTTCAGACTGGTATGTGTCTGAATCTAAATCAGAGGTTGTGTGGCCTTCTGATGGTGTGGGAGATCGCTGAGAATGATTTCGATGGTGTCGGTTTAATGCCCCGAATGGTGGTGGTTCACCTCTTAAGCGTGAGGAAGAGCATGGGGGATCAATTGTGTTAGATGTTTATAAAACTGATGGGAATGATGTTTGGATACCGGTTTCAATGGCTTCCTATCGGATGTAGGTGGTCACTCAGCCACCAAGACTGCTAGAAGATAGCGCTTGGCTTTTTCCTCATGGGTGTTTCTACTCAATCGGTGGGGGTCATTTCCCGTTTCGCTTGGCAATTCCTCTCAGCGGCCAGCTACTTTGGGGTTCCCGTGGTACTCCTCACAATGAGTTTCTGGGCTAAGCCCAAGTACTTCCCATGGTTGAAGCAGTCAGGGACTTATGTCCTCAAAGACGGATTTGTTTGAACTTAGTGTAAATTGATAAATTTTAAGGCTTTCTCAGCGTCATGAACTGAGTTGGGTTGATTACTTGGTATGGTGTATTTGTTTTTTTGTCTTTCTGGTATCAGGTGGTTACAAATGGTTTATGAATTCATCATATTGTAGAAGAGTTCATATCATTTTTGTACAGGCAGTGAATAATCAAAAATTTGTAAATAGATACATTTTTAACCCTGAATGTGACAACCTAACTAGGTGACTACCTTACACCTATATTCCTCTTAGACCAAGAGAAGGTGCTGGGCTCTCAACACAATGGAACTAGGCCCATCCATAGATCCACAGGTCACCTCTCGGATGCAAGGTTGGTCAACAGGGAGGACGCTTAGTGCCGTGAGAATCCCTCCTTCTCTACCCCCTCTACCTTCTAGGTCATTCGTTTTTAATGATTTAGAACAATATTCAGTGAAGGGCCTAGGACTATACGAGCCTTCCCTTCATCATATCCTAGAATACCCTGGAGGCTGATGACTGGGTAGAGGAGGAAGGGAAGTAAAGAATGTTAATTTTATTGTCGATTTTAGTTAAGTTACATTCATTAAGCCAATAAAATTTGTTTGGAATTTACACATTGTTTGTACAGGAAATTGCAGTAAATTGTAACAGAAACTAAAATTGAACTATTGTGTTGGACAGAGGTGGTTGAGAAACACTGATAGTCCCTATCAAACTTAATTTTAACCTCTGATTGAAATACTGCACGTTTCAGGTCAATTTCGACGAGGGGGTCGTAGAATTTTTTCAGAAACGGCCAAGGGGATCGCACAGATTTCACAGACAGAAACGGTCTACTGTTATGAGTGAAGTCACACCTTTTTGGGGGAAAAGGGCAACCTAGTAGCACCTTTCTGGGGGAAAAGGGTGACTTGGTCTCACCTTTGAGGCCTGAAAGAGCGACCTCATCCTCTGTTCAGGCCCAATAAGTGCGACCTACCCTGGATTTGGGGTTTTTCTGATCCCGAGTCAGATCCGGCTGACAGTAACCTGTACTGTGGCCAAAATGACTTGGATTTTCCTTGTAGAAACTTCAGCAACAATAAAAACCAGAAATAAACTAGATCTAAGCTAGATTTGACAAGAAATTTCTAAAACTAGGGCATAAACTGAAAAACTTGAAATTTGAAAAAAAAACTGAACTAGGGATCCTGTGGGATCGACTTGGTATGGTTGCCAGTTCTGTATCAGGGATTTCTCCTTGCTACCGGGGCAAGAATGGATCCCTTCTATTTATAGGATAGAAGGGTAGGTTCCTGCATGTGGAAAATGAGGTAAAGAAATCAGAACTAATAGAAAGCAAAGAACAAGAAAGAATGGCCGTGAGCCCCTCTGCAAACAAGGTTAGGGCTTCACCTTGGCTACATGAAAACAACTAATGAATAGAAATAAACTTGCAAAACATGTTAATAAACAGACCTACAAACAAACATGGGTTAGAAATCAACTAAACTACTAAAGAAAAATGCATAAACAAAACAAGATTATACCTCTCCTTTGGTTGAATGGGTCACCATGCTCTGGCTGGAAGGAAGCACCTCTCTATCTCACTCGGCAATGGAGGAGGAGCTATGGCTCAATGGAGAATGTGAGTGGAAGAGAGGGGGATGTGGGTGGATTGAGAGGCAAAGAGGTCTCAAGGCATCCACAGGCAGCATAATAGTATGCAAGAGAGGAATTGTTTTAGAGTGACCCCCCACCCTCCTTTTATAGCTTTCTTTTGGGGTTTTAGGGTTTTAAGCCCTTTCTCTGGGCTTTAGCCCCTTTTTTGGACTTTTATCCCCTTCCGCCCTTACTTTAGCTCCTTTTAGGGTTTTAGGCTCCTTTGAGGGGTTTTAGCCCCTTTTTGGAGGCTTTAGCCCCTAGGAGAGTTATTTAGGCTCCTTTTTGGGGTTTTTAATCCCTTTTCTTTATTCTTAAGCCTTTTTGAGGGTGTGGGGGTCTAATGGGGTGTTACGAGGGTTGATCATGGGTGTCCTTAGGTGGTTTAGGCCATGTAGAGCTGAGTGAGGGATTTTTCGGGTTAACAATGCGCATCAGAAATATCATTATATATAGAGAAATCATATTCCTCTATCATTTATAAAACAATTACTGGTAAACTATGCACAAAATTTAAAGAATTACTGGAGAATTTTTGCAAAGAATAGGAAGATTGTTTTTCTTCACAAACATAGATTTGAATGTGTTATTCTGGATCAGCCATGTGAGGATATGAGATATTAGAGATATCATACACTTTTGGAGCAGTAAGAGAAGGAGTCACTTCATGGAGACTTTCTTCAATTCGAATTGAATATAGGGAAAAGTTTTCTTCTTCTTCATATTCTACAATTTGCTTTTCTGTACGTGAGGGCATGAAATCATCATGCTGGATTATATCTAAGCCTCTCTCATCATCTGGTATTTTAGAATCATCTCCCATTTGACTACTAGGTCCTCCTGATAGAGGGAAAGTGATGAAGGATTCCATGGAAGCAACCATGTGATTGGATGCTCCAGAATATATCACATAAGCCTTCGATGGAGAGAGGCTTGCATGCAAGCATATCTCATCTTTTTCATTCTGATCTTCATCATCTGACATCACTTCTCTTTGTGGAAGGGAAATATTGTTCTAAACACATAGATATTTCATCTAGTCAAGGGTCTTTTTCATGCACGAGTCTTCTAGATGAAAACCCCTCATACAGTAGGGACACTTTTTATTTTTCCTCTTAGAGCCAGAGGCCCTTTCAGAAGTTTGCTGATTCGAATTAGCTGCATTTGATTCCTTCTTCTTTGATTTCCCCTTTTCTTGCACTTTGGAAGAGTCAGTAACTAGGAAATCTTGATCTTTGGAGGTCTTGACGACTCCCATTCGGATAAACTTGTCTTGCTCCTTGATTAAGGACTCGCAAAAATAATTTAATGAAGGAATTTTCCAATCAAGAAAGATTTCTCGTTTGGAATGAAATATGGAAACAAACACAGAATATTCAGTGCCTAGTTTGCTAAGTATGGAAAGGATATTCTGCTCATCCTTTCGCTCTATTCCACATTGTCTGCAATGGAGCACTAGAGACTTGAATTTAGTAAATAATTGCTCCGAATAGTCTCGAAACTGCTGGGATGTAAAGATACCAACTCATTCTCTAGAATGTATCCCTGAAGCTCATCTTGTTTGTTAAAAAATATATCAAGCTTCTCCCAGGATTCTGTGGGAGTCCTTAAGCCTTCTAGGTGGAAGAGGAGATCTCTAGGTATATAAGTACATAAGTACCCGAATGCTTCATCACAACGGTTCAAAACTTGTTTCGCTCAACCGGCTGATGAGGTTCACCCTCCCAACCATGAATGATCATGTGGTAGCCATGCTTGCGCAAGAATAGATGCATATCAAATTTCCAATCAAGATAATTGGAGTTGTGAGGATCTGTGGTTCAAGAGTATGTGACTCATAATTTCTCTATCTAGAAGACTTACAAATATTCACACAAGCTACGTAGCACCTGTCAATTTCACTGCAATAACACACTAAAACATATGAACTGTTAGAATCATTCTTTTCCTCCCAACATGAACATGTTTTCAGGGTCCTCCATGCCCTCTCCACTGCTCTAAATAAATCCAGAGGTAGCAAATTTTCATATGGGACTTCTGTGGAAACCCAGTTGCTTCTGATGTTCGATCGTGAGAAACACACATGAAACCTGCCTGAGAAGGCTCTGATACCATATTAGAATTAGAATTCCATTTATATCTTCAAGAAAATAGTTATAATAATGTTTGCAGAAAAATAATGGAGAATGAAGATACAAACGAAACAAAAAAACCACACACGAAACGAACAAGTATTGCTCAAGAATTTACACTATCATTCACAATATTAAAATCCGATGTTACAATAGTTTACATAGGAAAATAATTCGAATGCATGACATGCAATTCGAATATATCCATTGGATCTGACTGTAGCTAACTGACCATCTAACTCATGGTGTCTCAATCGATGTCAGAATCCAACAAATAAACTCCCAGATGTCCAACAACTCAAACAATCAGTGATAGCTAGTTAACTCAGTGCAACTGAGTGTGGTAGGTGGGAAAAGGTGCCTACTCCACATGAAGCCATTCATTATCCATCCAAATATTGTGCTAGCTAACTGATTGTGAACTAACTGAAAGTAACTAGTGGCTAACTGTGACTAACTACTACTAACTCCAACTAACAAAAAGTAGGTTGGTGTCAAGACTCTCAGTGGATCCTAAAATGTAGGGATTGGTCTAGAAGGTGCCCAAACTGATGCATGCACATACAGTAAGTGGAAGTTAATCCCTAGCAGTGTTCCCCACACTCCATTAATTGGTACATGTGTCCCCATTAGGCCAGGTGGACACAATGGTACTAGTGGACCCAGTTAATTAATTAAGGTTCCCAAGTTATGATAAATAATCTAATAGACAGTATGGTCAAGGAAGGATTAATAATCCTAACAGGTTTGAGGTCAAAATCTGCCTATACACATGGGTATTGATTTAAAAGTCGCATATAGGTATAAATAGGCAATTTTTGGGGCTGATCTTGGAACATCAAAGTATAATATAATTCCATGGGGTCCAAAGAGTCTGTAGAGGGACAAGTAAGGCCATAGATGTGTGATCTTCCAGGGTTGGTAAAATCAACTATAACAAATGCCCCCTAATGTGTGAGGTTAAAGGGGTAACATGATGACCGAAATACATTATAAAATCCATCCTATAAGTGGAGTAATGAAGACCCAGGTGGAAAAACCAGCCACTCATAACTACAATACAATAATCAATATATACATGTGACTGCAAATACATGTAGTAGTCCCTGATACATAAGAGTACAATGACCATGAATATGTATGATATACAAAGTGTCATATGTGGTCATCGCCACGTGCAATATACAATGGATCAATATCTCTATAGTGGATGAAGATATTTGATATACAATGGAAACATTGGAATCATGATCACGACGGCTGAAATATCATGAATACTGGCACGATCAAGGAGGTAGCATATATGGAATGCCACCAATCTGGAAGGTCTTCTACACAAACCACTACGACTACATGTCCTACTATATGAATAGATGTGTCGAGGTTGAACATAGTAGTACATCATCTTGTTATTGGTCATTGATGTATACCATTTAAAGACGCGAGATAACCCACCGATAATGAAAATGGGAATCAAGGTACAGAGTGCAATCTAACAAGTGTGAATATATGTGTTGAGGTTGAACACTTGAAAGAGTCCATTGATCAGTGGACATTGATGTATTCCCAAAACTATCGATGGAAAGAGAACCTACTATTGATGACTGTAAGTCTCAAGGAACTCAAATGACTCTAGAATCCTATTCCAGAATAAATGATTTGATGTCGATGGAATGGAATCTGCTAGAAGGAGGGAATTAAGGAATCCCCCATCAACCAACATGAGGTACTCAACAAAGCTTTATAATGTTGAATAACTCAAACAAGATGTGCACGAACCAGTAATATTAGCGGGAATGGACGACATGCAAAGTCAAGATAGTTGAGGAATGGCCGACTCAGGCTTCAACTTTCTTTGAACAATAGCATAAGGAAAGTGGTGACTAAAGGTAGGCAACATGGACTTGATATGAAAACTGGGACATCTCTGTGACATAGGAGGAATTGATAGAAACCCCATGGGGATTGGAAGCATAAACAGTCGATGGGGATAAAATCAGAGTAACTAGTACAACTCCTAAAGTCAAACTAATAAGCAAACCAATGGATGCGATATATAGTGCTCTATTCGAAGGTGACATGACGCAACTGCTGCCAAAGATAACATATTTTACTATGCATCTTTTTTTGTTTTTCTTAATTTTTTTGGACCTTTTCAGATATTGTGGAAATATTGAAAAACAATAAAAGTACTTTATAGTACATAGCTAGGAGGAGACGAGTGTTAGGGACAATCAAACTAGTTCCAAGAAGTGGAACATACCTATGCTCAATGCAAGGAAACATGTGCAGGATAACAACACTCAGGGGAAAGTCTCCTCCTGGTAAAGGGGTGATCAAGCTATAAAGGATATATAAAAAGGATCTTCTTGGCTTATAAATATGAATCAGGGAGCTGGAATAAATCTCAATGAGGAAAAAGAAATCATGAAATGCAATTACAACTTGATATATACAAGGAAGTCCCTATGGGGAAAAGCCAGCATAAAGTTCGAGAGGAGTATGAAGCTCTTACTCAAGGACATGGTGGGACTGAAAAAGGGATGCCAACAACCTAAATGAGGCATCTCATCATGGGTACTAGATGCAAAGAAGGATCTAACTTGGGAACCCATGTATAAGAAATCTTGACCATTCACACAATACCGCTTCTAACAGCAGCATGAAGGTTCTGTGATATCGTGAAATGGGTTCATACTTAAGGTCAAGGTGAAATGGTCATAAGGAAATGCATAATGCAATCATATGTGGAGTCCTAAGATATATGTTAGTTAAAAATTATACCTGTCATGGGAACGAACGAGTCAAAGCCTCAAAGAGAGTGTACAAAAAATGGATCCTACATGACAACAATATTAGTCCAAAACAACTGGAAATAGTTAGTAAAGAGTCCAAAATATAGGATATAGGGAATATTGATCATGACAACTGCATCCAAAGGAAACAATACTGTGGACGATCAGACATAAGAAGGAATCTAAGGTGTAGACCCAACGTTCACATATCCACCACCACCCCCATGAGGGTGAACACTGGTGTTGAGACTGGGTGAAGGGAGTGAAAATCCTCCATAGATGGAGTAGAGGGTGGAATATGACCACTCTCGATTCCATGAGTAAGATAAGGGGTTGTGGTGCCCCCCAGTCCAACACCAAGGTCCACATTAGGACTTGGAGCAGGTGACGGAATACTAGTAGTGATATCAGGCATGCCGAACATAAAAGGACTCGAACTCAAGAGAACATAAATATACTCAAGTAACCACGACCCCTAAATCACACTAGCGCAAAGAGCATACTCCTAAGAAAATCTACAGTGAGATGCAAACAAGCCAAGTGGAGGATAAATGAGGTCCCAAATGCAGCAGGTATGTCTCACTTAACAGAGGCCTAAAACTCCCATACACTACAAGCATAGGTGTATAACCAATTATAGTGGCCCTTAGCTTCAACGGGTAAAGAGACTGTGTTGTCCGACCCCGGGCCTGGCTAGGAAATCTATAGAATAACCTCTCAAAGTATTCCCTGCGATACTTAGGCAACTAAAGTCACCCCAATATAATCAATGCTCAGGTGGAGAGTCGTAGGAGGGATCAACTGTATGGGTAGGGTAGAAAAGCCCGAAGATCGAAAGTAACAATAAGTACCTCAAAAGCCCCCAGATATGAATACAGTCCTGGAAATATCTTTGACGCTCACAGAAAGTGACAAAGGGCTATCCCAATCATAATCGTGTGCACTGCCTCATGCTTGAATCATGTAAGAGGAGCCTCCTGAGAAACACTAATTATACCAAGGATTTCACTCCCTCACATGGATAGACACCTACTTGTTTGTGTTTAGTATTCTTAGAGAATTGACTCACAGTCAACTATTCCAAGACTCTAAAACCTAATCTTGCTGATGAACCCTATAAAATAAAAATGTGTAATTCATTTTAATTAAGCATTGATTTTAATGGGTGTGATTACTCAAAGGGAAATGACCGTGTAACTAATGCTATTGTGACTCAGCAGTGAAATAAATGTGCACACCTAACAAACAATGCCAAGTGTAACATTGTCTAAATGAAAAAACAGAGTATGCCACTACATGAGATGCATAAATATTCATTCATTTCCAAATGCCAATGCAATCCTTCTTATATGAAATCCTAAACACAACTCTCATCCAAGCAATCCAATGCAAGTATCTCTTAAATCCATATGCAAGATGCAAGTAATAATGCAACTAGTATTTTGTATTTTCAATATAAAAGAATGAATATGCAATCAAATTCATTAAAATTCTCAGTCTCTATAGCAAGTAGAAAACACAAGCCAAGCAAGACACCGAGACAAAAATACTAATGCACTAATGGAAAAACAAAAAAGGAGATAAATCACTAGAACTACTTCAAAGAAAAATCAAATAAAAAGTGATCTGTGGTCACAAAAAAAGAAGTCAACAGACAACATCAGTACCCAGGAAGACCCAACCACACTCACAAGCCACCCAACAACTTCCCACAACATCAATCTCAACCAAAAGGGAGGATGTACGTGACTGTTTAAAGAACAAAAACATATGTACGTAGTTTTTTTCCAAAAACCTGCATGTATATGCGACTTTTGGCCAAAAACCTGTGTGTAGACATGACTTTTTGCCAAAAACCTGTGTATGTACGTGAATTTTAGCCAAAAACCTGCGTATACATAGAAGAAAGTGGTAAAAATTAGGCCAAGGGTTAAACCAATCTAGGGGAGTGTCAATGGATGAACATACTACTAAATGCAACACAGAAATGGGGAGAAATAGATAGCAAGTCGAGCACATTGTGCCCCCAAACCCCAAATAAAAACAAGGAACATCCCCAGCGGAGTTGCCAATTCTATTATGGAGAGAAACTTCCTATGGCTTGGGGCACCACAATAGACAGTATGACAAAAGAAATCAATCTTTCCCAATATGCAAGAGCAATAAGAAAATATAACACTAAGGGATATAGAATCATATCTTATTCTTGACGGTTGAAGTAGATCCCCATTGAGATTTTCCAATGCAATTGCAATTATAATTTTCTCTCAACAACAACAAACAAAGCAAGCATGATATATATAAATGCATTATAGCTACTCTAGAATATATAATCAATCATGCATAAGCAATTAAATACATCCATGGATTCAATGTTCATATTCAAAATGCACATGAATTGGACAGGAAAAGATATTTCTATTAATAAATCAAAGATACAATAGTGACAAACTCAGTCAACACTTTCGCGAACTAGAGAAAACGAGTCCTACACCGGGGCCTCCATCACTTCAATCCTCCATCTATCGATAGAAATTTCACAAAGCAAAGAAAATCTTGGGATGAACACCATGTGATCCAAGGGACAAAGGGATGCAGACTCAAGTATAAGAAAAATTGAGGCAACAATGGACTATAGTTTCCTTACCCTTCAATTTCTCCTCCTTCAATGTATCCAAGTGGTTTCTTATATAGAACTCCAAAGAGGTAACGGAGGTTCAAATCTGAGCATTCTCAAGGAATTTGGAAGGCCAAGAGTTAAGTTATTCAGACTCATATAAGAAAAACTCCAAAAATATTTGTCAGTTTGCACACATCTCGATGTACGTGGGTTTGAGATCAAAAGCTATGTATACACGTGGGTTTGAGATCAAAAGATGCGTATACACGTGGGTATTACTTTAAAACTTGCATATAGGTATAACCATGCAAGTTTTGGGAATGACCTTGGAACATCAAAGTATAATATAAGTCCATGGGTTCCAAAGAGTCTGCAGAGGGACATGGAAGGTCATAGATGTGTGATTTACCTAGTGTGGTAAAATAATCTATAACAGATTCCTCCTAATGTGGAGTAATGAAGACCTAGGTGGAAAAACCAGCCACTCATCAGTACAATACAATAATCAATCTCTGCATGTGACTTCAAATACATGTAGCAGCCCCGGATACATAAGAGTACAATGGCCATGAATTGGCATTATATGCAAAGTATCATGTGTGTTCATCACCACGTACAATATACAATGGATCAATATCTCCATAGTGGATGAAGATATCTGATATACACTAGAAACATTGGAATCATGATCATGAGAGCTGAAATCTCATGAATATTGGCATGATCAAGAATGTAGCATATATGGAATGACACCAAGCTAGAAGCTATTCTACATAAACCACTACGACTACATGTCCTACTATGTGAATAGATGTGTCGAGGTCGAACATAGTAGTTCATTGTTTGATTATCGGTCATTTATGTATACCATTAACAGATGCGAGATAACCCACCGATAATGAAAATGGGAATCAAGGTATAGAGTGCAATCTAACAAATGTGAATAGATGTGTTGAGGTCGAACACTTGAAAGAGTCCATCGATCAGGGGACATTGATGTATTCCCAAAACTATCGATGGCGAGAGAAACTACCATTGATGACTATAAGTCTCAAGGAACTCAAATGACTCTAGACTCCTATTCCAGAATAAATGATTTGATGTCGATGGAATGGAATCCGCTGAAAGGAGGGCATTAAGGCATCCCCCATCAACCGACACAAGGTATTTAGTAAATATTTTTGAATGTGGAAGAACTCGAACAAGATGTGCACGAACCAGTGACACTACCGAGAATGGCCGACATGCAAAGTCAAGATAATTGAGGAATGAACGACTCACGATTCAACTTCCTTCGAACAAGAGCATAAGGAAAGTGGTGACTAAAGGGAGGAAGCATGGACTCGATATGCAAATTGGGACATCTCTGTGACACAGGAGGCATCAATAGAGGCTCCATGGGGACTGGAAGCGTAACCAGTTGGTGGGGATAAAATCAGAGTAAAAAGTACAACTCCTAAGGTCAAACTAATAACCCAACCAACAGATGTGATATATAATGCTCTATTCGAAGGAGACATGACTCGACTTCTTCCAAAGATTACATCTTTTACCAATCGACTTTTTATGTTTTTTGATTTTTTTGGACTTTTTCACATATTTTGTAAATCTTTAAAAAGAATAAAAGTGATTTATAGTACATATCTAGGAGGAGACGAATGTCAGGGATAGGAAAACTAGTTACAAGCAGTGGAACGTACCTATGCTTAATGCAAGGATAATGACACTCGGGGGAAAGTATCCTCCCGGTAAAGGGGTGATCAAGATGCAAAGGATATGTAAAAAGGCTCTGCTTGGCTAGACATGAGGCAAGCTCGATCTATATGGCTTGTAACTCTGAACCAGGGAGCTGACATAAAGCTCAATAAGGCAAGAAAAACACATGAAATGCAATTACAACTTGATATATATAAGGGAGTCCAGCATAACATTCAAGAGGAGTATGAAGCTCTTGCTCAAGGACATGGAGGGACTAAAAAGGGACTCCCACAACCTAAAGGAGGCATCTGAGCTTGGGTAGCAGATGCAAAGAAGGATCTAACTAGGGTGCCCATGTATAGGAAATCTCTACCATTTGAACAATACCATTTATAATAGCAGCATGAAGTTTCTGTGATATTGTGGAATGGGTTTGTACCTAAGTTCAAGGGGAAAGGGTCATAAGGAAATTCATAATTAATCTCTGCATGTGACTTCAAATACATGTAGCAGCCCCAGATACATAAGAGTACAATGGCCATGAATAGGCATGATATACAAAGTGTCATGTGTGTTCATCACCACGTACAATATACAATGGATCAAGATCTCCATAGTGGATGAAGATATTTGATATACACTAGAAATGCTGGAATCATGATCATGAGAGATCAAATCTCATGAATACTGGCACGATCAAGGATGTAGCATACATGGAATGCAGTGGATCAAGATCTCCATAGTGGATGAAGATATTTGATATACACTAGAAATGCTGGAATCATGATCATGAGAGCTGAAATCTCATGAATACTGGCACTATCAAGGACGTAGAATATATGGAAGGTCTTCTACACAAACCGCTACGAGTAAATATCCTTCTATGTGAATATACGTGTCGAGGTCGAACATAGTAGTCCATCGTTTGATTACCGATCATTGATGTATACAGTTAACAGACGCGAGATAACCCACCAATAATGAAAATGGGAATCAAGGTACATAGTGAAATCTAAAAAGTGTGAATAGATTTGTTGAGGTTGAACACTTGAAAGGGTCCATCGGATCAAGGGACATTGATGTATTCCCAAAACTGTCAATGGAGAGAGAACCTACCATTGATGACTTTAAGTCTCAAGGAACTCAAATGAATCTAGACTCCTATTCCAGAACAAATGATTTGATGTCGATGGAATGGAATTCGTTGAAAGGAGGGAATTAAGGAATCCCTCATCAACCAACATGACTTACTTAGCAAATATTTATAATGTGGAAGAACTCGAACAAGATATGCATGAACCAGTAATAGTACCGGGAATGGTCGACATGCAAAGCCAAGATAACCGAGGAATGGCTGACTCAGGCTTCAACTTCCTTTGAACAAGAGCATAAGGAAAGTGGTGACTAAAGGTAGGAAGAATGGACTCAATATGCAAACTGGGACATCTCTGTGACATAGGAGTCATCAACAGAGGCTCCATGGGGATTGGAAGTGTACCCAGTTGAAGGGGATAAAATAAGAGTAACAAGTACAACTCCAAAAGTCAAACTAATAACCCAACCAATGGATGTGATATACAGTGCTCTATTCGAAGGCTACACAACTTGACTGTTTCCAAAGACAACATCTTTTCCCATCCGTCTTTTCATGTTTTTTGATATTTTTGGACTTTTTCAGATATTTTGAAAAGCTTGAAAAATAATAAAAGTGCTTTATAGTACATAGCTAGGAGGAGATGAGTGTCAGGGACAGGAAAACTAGTTCCAAGTAGTGGAAAATAGCCATGCTCAATGCAAGGAAACATGTGCAGGATAACGACACTCGAGGAAAAGTCTCCTCCCGGTAAAGGGATGATCAAGCTGCAAAGGATATGTGAAACGGATCTGCTTGGCTAGACATGAGACAAATGCGAGCTATATGGCTTATAAATTTGAAGCAAGGAGCCAGAATAAAGCTCAATAAGGCAAGCAAAACTCATGAAATACAATTACAACTTGATATATACAAGGGAGTCCCTATGGGGAAAATCTAGTATAAAGTTCAAGAGGAGTATGAAGCTCTTGCTCAAGGACATGGTGGGACTAAAAGTGGGACTTCCACAACCTAAAGGAGGCATATCAACATGGGTACTAGTTGCAAAGAATGATCTAACTAGGGCACCCATTTATAGGAAAGCTCTACCATTCGCACAATACCACTTCTAACAGTAGCATGAAGGTTCTATGATATTGTGGAATGGGTTCGTACCTAAGGTAATGGTGAAATGGTCATAAGGCAATGCATAATGCAAGAAAATGTGAAGTCCTATCCTATATGCCAGTTCAAAATTATATCTATCATGGGCACGAATGGTTCAAAGCCTCGGAGAGAGTGTACAAAAAATGGACCCTACATGACAACAATAATAGTCCAAAATAGCTAGAAATAGTCAGTAAAGAGCCCAACATATAGGATATAGGGAATATTGATCATGACAAATGCATTCAAAGGAAATAGTATAGTGGAATATTGGACATAAGAAGGAATGTAAGGTGTAGACCCAACGTTCACATATCCACCACCAACCCCGTGAGGGTTAACATTGGTGATGAGAATGGGTGAAGGGAGTGAAAATCCTCCACAAATGTAGTAGAGGGTGGAATATGACCACTCTTGACTCCATGAGTAGGATAAGGGGTTGTGGTTCCCCCCAGTACAACACCAGGATCTGCACTATGACCTAGATCAGGTGACGGGATTCTAGTAGTGATATCATGCATGTCGAACATAAAAGGACCCAAACTCAAGAGAACATAAATATACTCAAGTAACCACGATCCCTAAATCCAACTAGCGCACAAAGAGAATACTCCTAAGAAAATCTACATCCAGATGCATGTAAGCTAAGGGGAGGATAAATGAGCTCTCGAATGTAGCAGGCATGTCTCACCTAGGAGAGGCCCGAAACTCCCATACATTACAAGCAGAGGTGTGTAACCAATTATAGTGGCCCTCTACTTCAACGTGTAAAGTGACTGTGATGTCTGACCCCTACCTGGCCAGAAATTTTATAGAATATCCTTTGCAAGTACCCCCCTGCAATACCTAGGTAAGGAAACTAAGGTCACCCAAATATAATCAATGGTCAGGCGAATATTCACAGGAGGGATTGACCATATGGGCAGGGTAGAAAATCCCAAAGCTCAAAAACACCAACTGGTACCTCAAAATCCCTTAGATACGAATACAATCCTGGAAATATCTCCGTTGCTCACAAAAAGTAACCAAGGGCTATCCCAATCACAATCATGTGCGCTGCCTCGTGCTTGAATCCTGTGTAAGAGGAGCCTCCGGAGAAACACTAATTATACCAAGGATTTCACTCTCTCACCTGGACAAACACCTACTTGTTTGTTTTTATTAGTCTTGGAGAATTGACTCACGATGAACTATTCCAAGACTCTAAAACCTAATCTTGTTTATGAACCCTATAAAAGAAAAATGCATAATTCATTTTAATTAAGTGTTGATTTTAATGGCTGTGATTACTCAAAGGCAAATGACCATGCAACTAATGGTATTGTGACTCAGCAGTGAAATAAATGTGCAGACCTAACAAATAATGCTAAGTGCAATCTTGTCTAAATGAAAAAATGAGGTATGCCACTACATGAGATGCATAAATATTCATTCATTTCCAAATGATAATGCAATCCTTCCTATATGAAAGCCTAAACACAACTATAATCCAAGCAATCCAATGCAAGTACCTCCTTAAATCCATATGTGAGATGCAAGTAATAATGGAACTATTATTTTGTATTTTCAATATAAAATAATGAAAATGCAATACAAGTCATTAAAATTCTCAGTCTTTGTAGCAAGTAGAAAAAACAAGCCAAGCAAGACACCAAGACAAAATACTAATGCACTAATGCAAAAAAATAAAATGATATAAATGACTAGAACTACTTCAAAGAAAAATCAATGAAAAAACGGTCTCCAGTCACAAAAGAAGAATTCAACAGACAACATCAGTACCTAGGAAGACCCAACCACACTCACAACCCACCCAACAACTTACCATAACATCAAACTCAACCAAAAGGGAGGATGTATGTGACTGTTTAAAGAACAACAACATATGTACGCGACTTTTAGCCACAAGCATGCATGTATACGTGACTTTTGTCCAAAAAATTGCATGTACACGTGACTTTTGGCCAAAAACCTGCGTATGTACATGAATTTTAGCCAAAAACATGCTTATACTGAGAACAAAGTGGTAAAAATCAGGCCAACGATGAAACCAATATAAGGGAGTGTTAATGGATGAAAATACTATTAAATGCGACACAGAAATGGGGAGAAACAGAGAGCAATTCAAGCACATTGTGCCCCCAAACCCCAAATAAAAACAAGGAACATCCCCAGCGGAGTCACCAATTCTATTATGGAGAGAAACTTCCTATGGCTTGGGGGTGCCACAATAGACAGTATGACACTAGATATCAATCTTTCCCAATATGCAAGAGCAGTAAGCAAATCTAACACTAAGGGATATATAATCGTACCTTATTCTGGACGGTTGAAGTAGATCCCTGTTGAGATTTTCCAATGCAATTGCAATTATAATTTTCTCTCAACAATAGCAAACAAAGAAAGCATGATATATATATGTATGTTAGAGCTACTATAGCATATATAATCAATCATGCATAAGTAGATAAATACATCCATGGATTCAATGTTCATATTCAAAATACACATGAACTGGATAGGAAAAGATATTTCTATTAATAAATTAGAGATACAATAGTGACAAAATCTATCGACACTTCTGTGAACTGGAGAAACTTAGTCCTCAACCTGGGCCTCCACCACTTCAATTCTCCATCTCTCGATAGAAAGCTCATAAAACAAAGGCAAGCTTGGGAAGAACACTATGTGCTTGAAGGGACAAAGGGATGCAGTCTCAAGTGTAAACAAAACTGAGGAAACAATGGACTGTAGTTTCCTTACTCTTCAATTTCTCCTCCTTCAATGTATCCAAGGGGTTCCTTAGCATTCCAAAGAGGTAATGGACTGTCAAATCTTAGCGTTCTCAAGGAATTTGGAAGGCCAAGAGTCAAGTTATTCAGACTCATATGAGGAAAACTCCAAAATATTTGTCATTTTGCACACATCCTGATGTACGTGGGTTTGAGGTCAAAAGCTGCGTATACACGTGGGTATTGCCTTAAAACTCACATATAGGTATGAACAGGAAATTTTTGGGGATGATCTTGGAACATAAAAGTATAATATAAGTCCATGGGGTCCAAAGAGTCTGCAGAGGGACAGGGAAGGCCATAGATGTGTGATCTGCCTAGTGTGGTAAAATCAGCTATAACACTATTGATACGGTAAAATCTATCCCTAACTTTGTTTTAAGATTGGAAAAAATTTTATGATCTTCATGAAAAATTTAAAACCGTCCTAAATTGTAAAACAAATAGTTTTTGCTTAAGGTATGAGACTATAAATTTAGGGACAAATTCCAATCCTCAACCTATCAACTTAGGAACAGATTGCACCCCCTTAGAAAATTAGCTTTTATAAATGTGTTCAAGGAATACATAGACATGTTGCATGGATCTATGATGACCTTAAAACTTTCAATCCACAAATCATGCAACATATTATCCCAATCAAGCCTACTACAAAACCTTTTTAAGCAAAAACTTAGGAAAATGCATCCAACGCTCGAACCAATAGTTAATCAAGAATTAAACAAGCTTTTACCTGCCAAAATCATCTTTTCGGTATGCCATACTCAGTGGGTGGCCAACTTGGTTCTAGTTCGGAAGAATAATGGAGATATTCAACTTTGTGTCGATTTCTGTAATCTTAACAAGTTTTCTGAAAAGGATAATTACGCAGTCCCTCCTATGGAGAAAATCCTCCATTTTTTTTTTCGATCTGAGATGGTGTCATTACTTGATGGTTTTTTTAGGTTATAACCAGATTTTGGTTTCTTGTAATGATCAACTCAAAACCGCATGCATAACTGCATGGGGAACTTATGCCTATCGAAATATGCCCTTTGGTTTGATTAATGCTGGAGGAACATTTCAACGAGCAATGGATATAGCTTTTAGAAGATTTATTAATTATGTAGTACTCTGGTTTATCTTAATGATGTTACCATGTTTTCTAAACACTGATATGATCATATCCCTCATCTTATAAATGTTTTTAAACATTGTAGAAGACATGGGATATCGATTAACCCTAGAAAACCATCTTTGTGGTAACCCAAGAAAATTTTTCAGGTTGTGTAGTTTTCAAAGATGGAATCATGATTGATCCTCATAGAACTCAGACTATATCCAAAATTAATTATCCTTCCAAAAAAATACTATGCAGTCCTTTTTGGGAAAAAATAATTTTGTAAGAATGTTTATCCCTAGCTTCTCTAAAATCGTCCGTCCTTTGCGAAACATGATTAAAAAGGATGTAAACTTTAGTTGTGGTAATAATGAAAAATAGTCGTTTGAAATAATCTTAGAAGCTACATCTGAAGCACCTTCTCTTTTAAGTCTTGATTTCAATAAGGATTTTATACTTTATACTTTTGCTTCAAATATTTAATACATTGTTGTATTAACTCAACGTAATCAACAAAATTACGAGGTTCCTATATCTTTTATGAGTTCTAATTTTAAAGGAGTCGAGATAAATTATCATGAAGTTGATAAGAAAGCATTTGATGTCTTTAGAGCAGTAAAACATTTTTGACCTTATCGCTTAAAATCGAGAACTAAAGTGATTGTTCCATATTCTGCAGTAAGAAACCTTTTAGTGCAACGAGATTTAGGTGATAAAAGAGCCCCTTGGATGAAATCCTTACAAGAATATGATCTTGAGATCAAAACTTCCTCAATGGTTCATGGAAAAGGTCTTTGTAAACTTGCAACCGAGTCAGCTCATTTGCCGATAAGTAATCCTCATGATAATATATATGAGTCTTTTCTGAAAAAAAGAAATCTATTTCTTTCCTCATCCACAAGATTCTTGGTATTTTAACATGAGAGTTCTTATTGAAACAAGAAATACCCCAGATAACCTAGAACCAAAGAATAAAAGGTCCTTAATATTGAAATCAATTGTTCATCATTTAATTAATAATTTCCTTTTAGAAAAAAACTCAGATGTTGTATTATTGCATTGTCTTGATAAGGATGAAACTGAAACAGTTTTAAAAGAGTTACACACTGGTCCTGGAGGTGGTCATTTTGGAGGAGAAACTATTGCGCATAAAATATTAAGAACTGGTTATTATTGTCCTACTTTATTATGAGATTCGTATGCATATGCTAGAAAATGTCAAGATTGTCAAACAACATTAGGAAGGGTTAAAAAACATGCATTTCCACTGCAACCAGTTTTGGTCGAAAGACCATTCCAACAATGGGTCTCAATATAGTAGGGCCAATAAACCCTCTGTCATCCATGCAACATAAAAATGTTATCACTGCAACATATTATTTCACTTGATGGGAAGAAGATGCACCCTTGCATATAGTAAACACCATTCAGGTTGTGCTTTTCTTAGAATCATGTATTATTACTTTGTTTGGTGTACCTGAGTCTCTTTTTTTTTATAATTCCTCTTACTTTCTTCTATTGAATTAACATAATTTTCTTTGGAGAAATTAATTAGAGTTAGGTACTCTGCAAGTTATTATCCTCAGGGTAATGGCTTGGTTGAATCCACTAACAAAAACTTACTAAATATTCTAAAGAAAACTATTGCCACACATCATCGAAATTGGCACATTGCCTTACATAATGCACTTTTGGCAGATAGAGTAACTATGAAATCTTCAATTGGAAATTCACCTTTCTTTCTAGTTTATGGCATTTAATCCATTCTACCTCCTAATATTTTCCTACCTTATTTACAGTTAGCACAATCCATCCAAGACGTAAATTGTTCTGTTATGGAGAAGAGAATCAATACTCTGATTAAATTAGAGGAGGATAGAGAAAAACTTAAACAACACTTTGAAAAACATCAACAAATTTTAAAATCTTGGTTTGATCAGACCTCAGTTTCCAGTAGATATTTACAAGTGGGTGATTTAGTTCTAAAGTGGGATAAAGCTCACGAAGATAAAGGTGAACATACAACATTTCAGCGTATTTGTCTAGGAACCTATGTCATTGCGGAAAAAAAGGGTCCAAGTACCTTTCAACTTCAAACCTTGGGAGGTCAGTCCGAAACCTTTCTGGTTAATGGAAGGTTTCTGAAGAAATACTTTCACTAATTTCAGCTAAATCTTTAAATCTGTACATAGTTTGATAATATTTGTACATTCTTTCTTTTATGTTCTAATTTCTTCACAATTTGAAAAATCATTAGAATATATTTTATTTATAGTTCAGTTGATTTTGTGGTTTGTTTTATAAAAACTCATCCCATCTATAAATAATTGTAAGTATTGTCTAAAAATATCAATTTTCAGCAAAAAGAATTGTATTATAAAGAAATATCATTACCCTTTGCAATCCTTGCAATCTTGCATGTATATATTTGATTGGAGAAGGAGTTTTGTAAATCAATAAATCCTTATGAGTTGAATTGTAGTTTGTTTATTTACTCTAAGAAATTAAGTTCAAATATAGTCTTTGATCTTGCTTCGTCTAATCACATTTTCTTAAATATGAAATGAATCTATTAAAATTTTATTTTTTGTAAATACAATTAGGATTAGCCTTCTATAGTTCGTTTAATTATTATAGTATGGATAGTTAGTGAGTTACCTCGTCAAAACCTCGTATTTGGAAAATCCTTATGAATTTGGATTATCAATCATCTTTAAACTCATTTTCATTATGTAAGTATCTTAGTCTCTTCCATTTTGAATTTTTGTTTTATGAAATTAGGAACGAAAGGTATCGGTAATGATTCGGTCTACTCAAGATCATGAATATCATTAGTATGCCATTACCTAAATTCAGTTATCAAGTTGTGGTAGTGTATCTTAGTCTATGATAAAGAGATAGGGGGTCTAAAAAATGAGCCAGTTGATTCGTCTCTGCTGATATTTGTGAGTGACACTGCTTTTTGGTTACCAAGCCAGGGTAGTGAGTCCTTATTTCATAAAACTTAAATTAATTACAAATAAAAAAAAGGAACAAAAGAAAAGGAAAAGTGAAAATAAATCATCTCAATAGATAGGACATATTTAAGATATTTTTTAGAGAAGTAAATAGTTACATATTTATACTGATGGTTTGGATTATACTTTATTTTGAGTACTTAGTTTTGACTAGGCAATCTTACCTGGTTTATCTACAACCAAAAATCTTTATTAAACGGTGTGAAGGAAGATCCTGAAGGTATTTGCGATTATGAAAATCATTAAACACAGATTTATATCAGATTGAGGTTATTTGATTTCTCAAAGTGAGTCTTAGACTGTATCATACTTCATTGTTTATAGAAAAGTAAACAGATATAATTGGTTTTCCCAAGTATGTCGCGATTTGTTGGTTTCCAACAACCTTCTCATTTTTATTTTGTTTCTTGTTAATAAAAAATGATATCAACTTTCCTTTGAATAAACTATTAAAGAAATTAGTAAGAGTGCCTTCAAAATCTATGATTCCGAAGGTACTCTCAATTTGGAAAACTTCAATTTCTCGAAGCAGAGATCATCACAACCATTTTGATTTCATCATTCATTTAGCAGTTGTTAAATCCAATTTATATATAATAAATTTTTCATTAGCACATATTAACTCTTGATTATATTTAATGTTTAACATGATTTATTTTCAGTTGATCGCCAACCTGCTAATCTTATATTATAACCAAATCGAATTGATTTCTATGAATTTTCATTTTTTAAAATGATCTCCTTATGAATTTCATCAAGGTTTCAATAGTTTGATTTGTAATGCTAGGCAAAGTATAGACGATTAATTTCATGTTTTATATATTGTCTGGATTGATGATATTGATTTATTATATATCAAAACATTAAAACCATAAAACCCTACAACTATGTCTAACATTACAACAATTAAAACCCTAAAAATATATTCAGATGAATGATCAAACTTCCATTCAAATTCTACCATAATAAGGATTCATACAAATCAAAACTAATATTACGACATGTGTTATATATCCTAGCTTGGGATTAAGACACGAATTATGATTCATTTGACACATGTTGATCAAAGTACAAATCGTGTCATTTCATCATATCAACAAATATTTTAAGGGTCATTTCAATTTATAATTTTTGTACAAGTTCATGATTTCGCTCTCTGCATTATTATGTTTTCAACTCTATATCATCATTTTCCTTGGTTATCAAATCATAGAATGAATTGGGAAATGTTTTGGATGTGCGAGTTACCGAATTTAGGGGTTTTACAGGAACATGGGTTAACATGGTTCGTAGTCACCATTAATGATCACCCTTACCTTGATTTCCTTCTTAGTATATCCACAATGGCTCCTTTGTGTAGTTTTGAGCCCGTTGGTAGCGAATTGCTCGACATTGAACCGGAAGCTACGTTGTTAATTGACCAAATCGAATGGGGAGAATTCTTCAAAACATTTGATGGACATTACATTGAGGTAACTCGTCGATTTTCCCTATCCTTTAAGGAGAGTGTTTCACAGATTGGAAATTTACATTTAGTTATCTCCGAGGACATCATAGCGAAAGCAATGAAATTTCCACAGATAGGAGAGAAGTGGTTTAAACGGGGGGACATAAATAAGACCACATGGAAGCAATTTTTACTCCTCTTACCTATAGATTTCAATGATAAATTTGGGCTCCCTGCGAAATACCTCAAGCCTGAGTGGTTGTCGCCTCTTCAATTGAACATCAGGTACATAACAAGTGGCGATGGATTCTCCTCTGTGCATTATTATCATCTAAGGTTGTTAATGGAATTCAAAGGGTCTAAGTTTAATTTGCCATGTTTTTTACTCAATAGCTTAGAAAAAATGGCGCATGTTATTCATAACACTATAGAAAATTAGGATCAAAGTCTATTTCATCATGGTTTAATTAAAAAATTGGTTCAATACCATTTATCTTCAAATGATCAAATTTGGGACTAGTTCTTGGATGAGAATGGCTTCGGTCATACTAAATATTGGCCTCCTACTACATCTAAATCTAGACAGAAGAGAAGGAAATTCTATTTAGTGAAGCTTTTGTGTTAAAACCTGGTGCAAATCCTAAGGAATTGAAAGACAGTCAATCAAACCTATTAAAGTATTTAGGTGCCAATGTGATAGAAGGTAATCCCATGTCAATAAGTGTTGGTTATGTTGATTCGCATCCTGTTTGAGTTGTTAAATAACCTACCCAAAGGCCTGAGAGGTTAGACATGTCCCAAAACGTAGATTCTAACTTGTTTGACAGACTTAAACCAAATCCAATAGAGTCAGTCTTTGTTTGTTCTCGGCGATTTATTTGGAGCATGAAAATGATAGTAACTCCTGCAACAATACAACATCAAAGATAAAAACCATTAATTGAGATTGTTAGCGATGATGAGAATATGTTTCCAAATCATGAAACCACTCATAATAATGAGTGTTGTGAACATAGTTGTGAGGAAAACGACCATGTGACTATTTTTCTTAAATAATTTACTTAAGGGCTATCTCCATGTAGAACTGAGCCTATGCCATCGTCTACAGGAAATTATTCACCTTCTAGGAGTGAGAAGAGTATTCAACAAGCATTGAAACAAAATATTAAGGGTGCGATATCTTGATTGGAAAATGAGATCAAAGAATCTCATTCAAATGCGATGCGTATGAAAAAGGAAATCAAAACCCTCAAGGGAGAATGTAACACCCTGGTTTTGAACCTGTTTGCATTAAAATGTATATGATGTAATTATTGTATTTAATCATGGTGTGGAGCTAAAGGAAAAGGCCCCACCGTCCATTTAATGCTTTATGTTTCAACAATTAAAATCGATGCCTATGGTTATCATGTTAGCCGATGGCACAGTATATTTTGGACATCATGTAAATATGCAATTTAATTAAAATACCCACAACTAGCTATGTTAATGAAACATTAAAGAGATGGGGGCATAATTTCCTAAGGAATAGTGGGGGGTATTCAAACCCTTGAGCCAATGGGGAAAAGAAAAATTTCAATGGGAGAACCCATAAAACTATCAACTACCCATTTTTATATTTTGTGCCCAATCATTTATTTATTCCAGAAATTGGTTGAGTTAGTTAATGCATGGGGATGGGAAAAGTATGGCAGTAAAAATTCGAATTTGAGAAGCCATCAGTTTTTGAAAAACATGTCTTGACTTCTTGGGAAATTAAAAACCCACAAATGCATTCCCATTCCATAATGCATTCACGTCCTCCCCTTCCTCATGCATTTTTGGATCTCCTATGTGTTTCTTTCATGTTTTGGTAGTTTTCTTCAATTTCCCCATGGTTGGGAAATTGTTTTTGTAATGCTTAGTGGTTGGGATATCTCCCAGATATTTTCTTATTGTTTCGTCATTCACACGGTTGGGGAAATTCGTTTTCAGTGTTGCGTAGTCAAGAAAGAATAGATCCACAATTTTAGGGTTTATATCAATCGTTTTTGCTCATGCAATGCCCATAATCATTACTAAATTTGGATTACTCACCCAGTGGTTGATTTCCCCATTTACCAATTCATTTTTTGGTTGCAAACCATTTTTCCTTTATACTCAGCATGTGTAGTTGTTGTTGTGTGCACCCTTCTGTTTGTTGTTCTGTAAATCCTTGTTTGGTTTGAACTAAAGGAGTCGAAGAGGGAATAATTGGCTTGATAATCCTAGTGCAGAGAGGAACCTCATATAGAGATCAAGAGGGGTTGGTTATTATTTCTTGCACACCTTGAAGAGCACTAGAAGGGAAGGCATATCCCGATGGACTATGTAGCAGAGAAGGGGATGCTTCCTTGTGTTGGGTGTGTAGGTGTTGGGAAATCCAAGCCAAATCTTGTGTAGGTATCCATAGCTCTGTGGTTGAGCTCACTAGCTTAGAAATTCAACCTTTCATTAGAGGAAATTTCAACTCAAAATGGGCCTCCTAAAATGAACTAATAAAATAATAGTTAAAATAATAAAAATAATATTTATTAATTTTGGAGGAAGAAAAGAAAAAAACTACTTTTTTGTTTGTATTTTTGACATATCTCCCTATGTTTTTACTCAAATTTCGATCGAGAGAGCTCGTTGGATGCGGAATTAAATTGAATTAAATTCCGCATCCAATGAGCTCTCCCGATCGAAATTTTAGTAAAAACACAGGGAGATATTTTCATCATTTCGTTTTTTCAGGTATTTCTTGTTTTTGGGGTAGAGGGGTCCGTTAAAAGTATGCTGAGTGGGTACTAATTGGATGCGGAATTTAATTCCGCATCCAACGAGCTCTCCCGATCGAAATTTGAGTAAAAACACAGGGAGATATGTCAAAAATACAAACAAAAAAAGTAGTTTTTTTTATGATACCTATCCCCAAATTTATATTAAAAAAGTGTTTAAGACCTATACGGTATTTCAAATTTAAAGCAATTTCATTGGCTAACACATGATGACATGGAATTTGAATAAAAGTTAAAAGGCCCATTTTGAGTTGAAATTTCCTCTAATGCCACCTCCTTAGTAACTTGATAAACCCAAATGTAGTTTTGGCTTGGCTAGATTTTGATATGTCCTTGGCTATGTGTGAGCTTGCGGTTGTTCGCTTATTCCTTGGGGGAATCATTCCAAACTCGGGGGTGGAAGTGCTGCTGAGAGATTAATGAACACACTGGCCTATGGTTGGGTGGAATGTTGCAACAACATAGCTAGTTGCAGGACAACTCATTTTCAAGATAAGTATTTCTTGTGTATTTAACCTCTGCAACTGTATTTGTTTTAATGAATTATATGAATATTGTTGGAATATATTAAACCCACTCATAACTTAGGATAAAATAATTAATCATTATTTGATTAATTATTCACCCACTAGATTAATTAGTTGGCATCCACTTGCACCTTAAAGTCAATACATGCCATCTATATCCTAGGAATGATTTATTTCTAATTCTAGGTTGATCTTGACCACCTTTTGACCATCCAGAATTAGTATACAACACTTTACAATAGATTCTACTTTATTATGCTTTTCCTGCTTTTCTGTGGATAAGGTAAAGCTAGTCAAACTAGGAAACTGGGTGCTTTTGTTTCCAACCCATCCTTCATGACTTTTCCTTGATTTTTTAGGATTAGCATGTGTTTTCCATATCCTTGACAACTCACTCATTCTTTTTCCAATTCGTGAGGTCCTTGATAGATTTGGGAAGTGATTTAGCCACCTATGGGGGTTTGCTATATTTTGGTAAGTCAGTCTTTTTGAGCTTTATGAGTTGTCTCCATACAACTTGATTTTCCTATGAGGGATGCATTATTTGTGTACACTATTATTCATCATTATTCAATGGAAGGATACACACCAATATTCTGTCTCTTTTCTTCTCTCTATTTTTCCTGTGTATGCTTGTGAGAATTATTAGTAGCAATATCTATTTCCTATGCTTCTTATTAGAATCATTTCTCATAGAATTGATCACAACCTTTCCATTTTATAGATGGTATCAGAGCATTAAGGTTGATCAAGTTCTACAGAGTTGAGGAGCGCATCTAGTCTCCTATCCCTCTCTGAAGAAGAGCAAGTATAGCTTACAAGATTTTCTCCTAGTTTGTTTTGCAGGTAGCAGAGAGTATCTCCTAGATCATATCAACAAATTCAATATGTATTCAAAATTTCCTCTACTATCTCCTTTCAACTATGCTGATCAGAAGCCAAATATGAGTGCATACTTGAAGAGGCAATGTCTCTTTGATGACTCCATTGGTGCATTGAGAGAACCTAAGTCTTATGAAGAGAAGATTGAATGGATTAATAATTGTGATAGATATTATGGAATTATGTGTTTGGGAATGTCTCCAAATAAACATCATCTCATATATTCTGCTAAGTATCCATTTGAGCTTTGGAATAATTTGGACAAAGCTTTTGGTTTGCAGGAAATAGAAGATGAAGCATGGAGCAAACCCAGCATCTCCTCTTGTTCTCTCTCTCAAGATTAATTTTCCTCTACATTATTTGATGAAGTTGATCATGATGAATAATTTTCTCATACAGTTCATGTTGCTTCTACTCTCCTTGATTCGAATGCTTCCTTCTTCAATGAAGAAGCAAATATTGAAGATCCATCTTTTTCTGTGTCTCTTGAAGGTGAATTTTCTTCTTGTGATACTATTGATGAAAAATAAGTAACATATGGAGCTTCTATTGATATTGATGATGATCCTATCACCCATTCATTGTTCTCTATATCTCCTATCTTATATTCTGAGATCTATGTGCCAGATCCTTCACACTTTGTGCATACCTCTCTCATTGATACTGCGTAACCCAGTGACTTCTAGGATGTTTGCTTAGACAAATCAAGACTTATTTGTGTCATACCAATTACCTTACTTGATCTCATGTGATTCAGCATATCTTCCTTTTTTCTTGGCATCAATACTCAGATCCTCCTTGAATATTGTTAACATCTCATTATTTCCTCCTTTCATACAGAGGATTCATTACCAATGTATTACCATGAGTCTACTGATATGCTTATATGTGATCCTTTGGATTCTTATTTAGAAGCATATTTTCAAGTTGACACAAATATCATACCACCATCCATACCATCTAGAATACCTCTGAATAATTCTAAGACTATACAAATCCCAAGTTCACTAGTTGATTCCTCATTGGTCTCTTATGCAGTGATATTTATCTTACATGGTTTGAAGTCTTTCATATCTTTCAGTGGCTGGTTATCCATGACCTTAGTCATATTTGGACTGATATTAAACATTTTTGGATCTGTTCTAAATACTTATGGTTAAGATCTTATGCCCATCCATTATTCATCTTTTTACACCTATCAGTTTTCCTCAGCTACTTAGTAGTTTTCCTAGTCTGGCCCTGTATCCTCATGGAGCCATTGAATCATTTTTCCTTGTTGTTACATATGATAATATTTCTGATATATCAGAGTTTTATCAACCTCATATAAGATCTGGAAAAGTGCTACATCATATTGGAATATTGACATGTGATCCACATCACAATTTTGCAGCTATTCAGGGAATTCGGTGTGAAATAAATTGTCTTCATTTTTGTGCTCTTTGTAAAGGAGTATGCACAGATCTATTTTCCATTTTAGATTATGTTTGTAGATTAGATTTTTATAGAAGCAATAAGCATTCATATAATTCTCCTACTTCATCAGTTGATGAGATACAAGGAGTCTCTCCTCTTCCTTCTTGCAGGTTCTACACTCTAGCGCATGATCATGGAGTTCATGATTTCTTCAGCAAGTCCTTCATCCAGAAGTAGTTCATTCAGCCCATTAAATTTAAGAAGAAGATATGTTGAAGACATATAATTTCAAATTGTGTGCCTTGTCCTATCTTGAGGGAGGATTTTCTCCATGTGGTTTTTCCTCTTTCCTCACTTTTTCTGGACATAGTAGTTGTTAAAGGGTGAAGATAGCCTTGTTGTTGGGCCCTATATGCATCCATATTTTTTACATACCATCACAAAGTCAGACTTATATGGGGGTGTTGGAATATATTAAACCCACTCATAACTTAGGATAAAATAATTAATCATTATTTGATTAATTATTCACCCACTAGCTTAATTAGTTGGCATCCACTTGCACCTTAAAGTCAATACATTCCATCTATATCCTAGGAATGATTTATTTCTAATTCTGGGTTGATCTTGACCTCCTTTTGACCATCCAGAATTAGTATACAACACTTTACATCATATTCTTCTTTATTATGCTTTTCCTGCTTTTCTATGGATAAGGTAAAGCTAGTCAAACTGGGAAACTGGGTGCTTTTGTTGCCAACCCATCCTTCATGACTTTTCCTTCATTTTCTAGGATTAGCATGTTTTTTCAATATCCTTGACAACTCACTCATTCTTTTTCCAATTCGTTAGGTCCTTGATAGATTTGGGAAGTGCTGTAGCCACCTATGGGGGTTTGCTATATTTTGGTAAGTCAATCTTTTTGAGATTTATGAGTTGTCTCCATACAACTAGATTTTCCTATGAGGGATGTACTATTTATGTACACTATTTTTCAGCATTATTTAATGGAAGGATACACACCAATATTCATCTCTTCATTCATGTGATTCAGTATCTTTTCTTCTCTCTATTTTTCCTGTGTATGCTTGTGAGAATTGTTAGTAGCAAAATCTATTTCCCGTGCTTCTTCTTAGCATCATTGCTCATAGAATTGATCTATTATTTCTACAAACATGTTGAATGCTTGAATATATGAATTGTTTATGTTGTATAATTTCTTTTGTTATGCATCGGTGTATGTTTTATTTCAATGCATTTTTATTATTATGTTCATGGGGCTAGTTTCCCTGCTTAAATAATAGCAGCAGTGCCGTAGTCGTGTCCTCTCAGATGGGAGGGGACATGACAATGAATTGTTATTATGGGTAAATAGGTGGCAATAACTGAAATTAAAAAAGGATAAGTATAAGGTTGTTAAGACATCCTTAGTTGTAGCTAATGAAAGGTTAATCAAGCAAGGAGAGAAACAAATGGTTAAAATCGTGAAATTGCAGGCCAAGATATCCAAAGCATGAAGAGATGCCAAGTTGCATATTACAACTTAATACCTTTCTTATTTTAGTTATAGTTAATATGTTTTTTTTATTATCTTTAAACAGGTAATAAGTAATTTGATTAGCATGCCCATAGAACTGAAGATTCTGTGGACATGCTTAAAATTCATTTGCTACAGGTTCATTTATTGATTACGATTTTATATGAAATTTAATATACTGCTAATTGGTTATTGCATGTAGCTATTTTGGATGTGTTTTTATGTTGATGTTGTTGGATGCAAGCAAATCTTACTACTAGGTGTTTAAATAGTTACCCCTTGCGATGATATGGATTCCAGGTTCCTTCCTTTGAGGGATTTTTTTATCAACAAATGATAATGAGAATCGTTTGTCTTTATTATGTGACAGCTGGTAGAAATCAAATGATTATTTTTAGAAAGTGGATGCATAGAATTTTGAGGGTAGTTGATTAGTTTTGTTATCTAAGTCATGAGAATGACTTGAATAGAGGGGATTCGAGTATGAAATAGGAGACTGTTGTATTGGGAGTAAAAGACATCTGTTGTGTTGAAAAGTTCCTTGGGATTTCATCTCTGTGGTGTTGTGTGGCACTTATCTTAAAAAAATATGGTATCATTTTGAACTCGATTTTTTGAATACATTTATATGCATATTCTCCTTATGTTCCTCTTCTTTCATTATCACTGTTAATTATGCTTTGTTATAATTATGTGAATCATTAATGAAATGCTTGAAGCTTAAACTCATTTTAATGTTTGATGTTAATATTGTACAGTCATATTAGTCAGTTTCTTAATTAAATCTAACTGTATAATATTATTTTTATTAATTCTCTAATTGATTTATATGTATTTCTTCAGATACTCAATTAGGTAATTAATCATTTTAAAACTCAAATATTTAAGTGTTAGGAATTAATTGTTAACTATTCTATGATATTGTATATTTGAA
>LPNX010785665.1:161573-180569 GCA_001517045.1 Pseudotsuga menziesii
TTGTTGGATTGGAGAAGTCCTTTGGTCTTTCCCCGTCACTTATCAGCTATCTTGATGATTATGGTAGTACTAATCTCAACCAGGTAAGAAAATTGGGTGAGTGGTCGATTTTTGGCTCTTATTGGTTGTCAGCTGATGATCTGAATCTAACTAGTGTTTGGAAGCTAGAATGGGATCGATATACCAAAAAGTTGAAACTTGTGGGCACTTTGCTAAATGACCATGAGGATAGTCTTGTGTGGTCTTTGAATGCTTCGTCTGGCCAGGTAATAACAAAACTTGCTTATAATTTTATAGTTGATTCTCAATCATTTCCTTTGGAAGGGTGGTGGTATAAGCAACTTTGGAAGTGGAAGATCCTGCTTAAAATTAAGTGTTTTAGTTGGCTGTATTCACTGGACAGAATCAACACTTGGGATAATTTGCTAAAGAAAGGGTGTGTGGGGCCCAATAGGTGCCATCTTTGAAATTAAGAAGGAGAGTCCGTGAAGCATCTTTTTGTTGATTGTATTTTTGGGAAGATAGTTAGAAGGATTGTTACCGATCACTTGGGCTTAGTTTTTCGGTGTGAAGATAAAACTTTGCAAGGAAATATGTTACAATGGATGAATTCTGGAAATGAGCCTATTTATCTCCCTTTATTTTGTTATTGGTAATTTGGGTTGCCAGGAATGTTAAAATTTTCAGAGATGCGAGAGCTAATATCATTGGTGTGAGGAATGGAATCATTGGCCTAATTTTAGATTTTCCAGTAGACAAGAAAGTTAGGATTCCTAGAGAGACTGGTCATGCCCCTTTGTTCTCCTCTGCGGCATGTTTTTTTGATGGGGAAACAAACACATGGTAAGGGTGGAGCGGGTATGGTGATTTTTATTAGCAACTCTCCTTTCTTCAATTGAAGCTTGGCTATGGAGGGAGCACTAATACACAAGCTGAGCTGCTAGCACTTTGGGGACTATTATACGTTGCAAATTGCTTTAGGTTGCCAAAATTGAAAATCTTTGGAGATTCAAAGGTTATAATAGATTTGGCAAATAATAGTACTTGTTTGAGGGTGGTGGAACTCAACCATTGGTGCACTCTTATTAATTTACTAAAGGGATGTTTTTTCTCCTTATGCTTTCAACAAATTTATAGCGAACATGATCACATTGCAGATGGACTTTCCAAAGAGGTAGTGCATAACAAAAATGGGTATCTCTCACTTATGGAATTCATTGAGGGAGATAAGACTATGGAGGTTACTTATCATATCTTTGATTAAGCTAGTTCATAGTTTTTTGTGTAGCTTAATTTTGATTGTTAGATGCAACTTTGGTTTTTTGCTATATATTGGCTAAAAACACTTAAGAGATGGACATAAAACGCTATAATCATTGTAAAGAGTAAGGTTTGAGAACTTGTCATTATATAAAATTAGACCAATAGTAGAAAACTATCTCAATTTTTTGAAATACATTAAGTTAACTTGTTACCTTTAATTCTATACATATCAAGAAATTCATCATTTTGATCATTTCTTTAATGACAACCAAAAAAAATTGATGGATGGATTATAAATATCAAGAAATTGATTTTTGATCATTTCTTTAATGACAACAAAAAAATTGATCGATGGACTTTAAATTTCAAGAAATTGAGCATTTCTTTAACGACAACCGAAAAAAATTGATTGATGGACCCTAAATAAAAAAAATTCTCAAATCAGCTGGCACCACTATACTAATTAAAGTTATGTATTTGACTGTTCTTGTTCCAACTTGATTCAACATCTTGATCCATTCAAATCCGCAGCACATCTTTGAATTGATGTCTCTCTTCAACCATTCATTGAATGTGGAATTGTTTAATGTACAGCATTTCTCGTCAAGATACTTTGGCGTCATGGTATTCTTCACAATCTCATGTTGCCGTCTTCCTGTCAAGATACTTTGAGGTCATGGGTGTTCACACTGTCATTGAGGTTTGAACTCGATGTGTTAAAAAATGAATGAATCTCCACCTCATATGCACAACAGCGATTAATCTATAAATGGAAAACTTCAAACGCATTGGATTTGGAACTGGTTGTGTTGAGTAATGAATGAATCTCCACCTCATATGACCAGCAACAGCAGCGACTGCTTGTAACGGGGGCACGGCTGCATATATATCAGTCGTAGCATGCTTGCCCGTTTGAAGATTTTCTTGGCTTTTGCAATTCCGACTGCTATTCTGAATTCTGTGGCGCCCAAATGGATCAATACAGTTCTGAAAGCAGATCCCTCGAGGTAGAGGATGGTCATGGTCGAGAAGGGCTTGTCAAACGAGTTTATCATGTGAAGAACGGAGAAGAATTGAGCTCTGCTGATACTAATTGGGAAGAGAAGAATGAAACGTCAAGAAAAGAAGAGAAAGAGCTTAGCATAGAGCAGCTCTTTGACAGCAAGAAAGTGCCTGCCTGGTGGGAACAGATCACATTCAGAGCCATGTTTGTGAGCATGCTGCTGGGTATTATGTTTTGTATAATTGTCATGAAATTGAACCTCACCACCGGAATCATTCCTTCTCTCAATGTTTCCGCCGGATTGTTGGGATTCTTTTTCATCAAAACATGGACCAAATTCCTCGAGAAGTTCGGGCTATTGAAAACTCCGTTCACCAGACAAGAGAATACCGTGATTCAAACCTGTGTGGTGGCTTGTTATGGAATTGCATTCAGCGGTATGTATGAATCAGTCTAAAACCTTTTATTATGAATTATTATGCGATGTGGGTCTTCTGAATTGGGTATAATTGCAGGGGGATTTGGCTCGTACTTGTTGGGAATGAGCAGACAGATCTATGAACAGGCAGGCACAGATATTGCTGGGAATACTGCGGACAATATCAAAGATCCAAGTCTTAGTTGGATTATTGGTTTTCTTTTCGCCGTGAGTTTTCTAGGACTGTTAGCTGTGGTACCTCTTCGGAAGGTAAGGAGTTTGGAATTGCCAGAATGATTGTAGTTTTGATATAGGTGATTTTGAAATTTATATTTTGTTGGCTTGTGAATTTTTCTTGTTTGCTTTTCAGATAATGGTGATAGACTACAAGCTCACCTATCCAAGTGGTACAGCAACAGCGGTTCTCATTAATGGATTCCACACTCCTGAGGGAGACAAACTAGCCAGGTAATGCTAACGTAAAGGCAGAAATTTAACTACAGAAGCTTTACATACCTACGAAATTGATCAATTGATATATTAATATTGCAGGAAACAAGTTAGAGCTCTTGGAAAATACTTTACATTCAGTTTTCTCTGGGGTTTCTTCCAGTGGTTCTTCACAGCTGGTGATGATTGTGGCTTTGTGCAGTTTCCTACTTTTGGGTTAAAAGCTCGAGATCAAAGGTATGTATTTGGGTTTTATGTGTTTTTTAACTGCATATGTAGATTGACAGGTTAACATAAGATGTGTATGACAGGTTTTACTTCGACTTTAGCATGACATATGTTGGAGCTGGGATGATCTGTCCGCACTTGGTGAACTTGTCCATATTGTTTGGAGCAGTCATCTCTTGGGGTCTCATGTGGCCTCTCATACATAACCACCAAGGAGACTGGTACACTGCCACAGACTCCAGTATGCATGGCCTCCAAGGTTACAAAGTCTTTGTGTCTATTGCTCTCATATTGGGCGATGGACTATACCATTTCGTCAAGATCTTGTACATTACTGTGACCACTATGTATAATCAATGGAAGAACAATAGGATTCAAAGAGAGCAGCTTCCAGTGGTAACCAGTGATGGAAATGAGCAACCAGTGGATGCAGCAATACCCTATGATGAGCAACGGCGAAACGAGATGTTTATGAAAGACAGTATACCCTTGTGGGTGGCCGGATCTGGGTATGTTGCCCTTGCTGCCATATCCATAGGCGTCATCCCACAGATTTTTCATCCTGTGAAATGGTACTTTGTTTTGGTGGCCTACATAGTGGCACCCGTATTGGGGTTCTGCAACTCCTATGGATGTGGGCTCACAGATTGGAGCATGGTCACAACTTACGGGAAACTAGCGCTCTTCATCTTCGGAGTATGGGCAGGGAAGGACCATGGCGGTGTACTGGCAGGTTTAGCTACTTGTGGAGTGATGATGTCAATAGTCGGTCCTGCTGCAGATTTGATGCAGGATTTCAAGACTGGATACCTGACCATGTCATCCCCAAGATCTATGTTTGTGAGTCAAGTGATTGGGACGGCCATGGGATGCATAATAGCACCCTGTACCTTCTGGCTATTCTACAAGGCCTTCGATGTGGGAAATCCAAATGGAGAATATCCGGCCCCCTATGCAGTAGTTTTCAGAAACATGGCAATCCTAGCTGTGGAAGGATTTGGTGCCCTTCCCAAGCACTGCCTGACTATCTGTTATTGCTTCTTCGCGGCAGCCATAGTGATCAATCTGATAAGAGACCGTGTACCCAAAAAAGTGTCACAGTATATTCCCCTGCCGATGGCCATGGCTATACCATTCTACCTTGGAGGTTACTTTGCCATTGATATGTGCGTGGGGACAACCATTGTATTCGTTTGGCAGAAGATAAACCGCAAAAATGCCGATTTAATGGTTCCTGCGGTGGCTGCTGGTCTCCTATGCGGAGATGGCGTCTGGACTCTTCCTGCGTCGATTCTGGCTCTGGCAAAAGTCAATCCTCCCATCTGCATGAAATTCCTGTCCAGAAGCATGAATAATAAAGTGGATGGCTTTATTAACAAAGTCTGATCCAAAATGTGTGCAAGAATATTGAAGTTTTTTAGTCAGATGGAATGTAAAGCTTGACTACTTGGCACTGTGTGTTTTTATGGTTTTGAATATGATAGAACATGTAAATGGAAAGCTTTGGATATTAATAGCAGTGAGTTTTAGTAGCTTGACTACTTGGCACTGTGTGTTTTTATGGTTTTGAATATGATAGAACTTGTAAAAGGAAAGCTTTGGATATTAATAGCAGTGAGTTACTAAAACAACATCCTGTCTCTAAATCAAGATCTCTTTGCATCCACCACTTGCAAATATAACGATTGAAAATGATAACGATTTTAGCTTTCCAGGTATAGGTTTCATATTTAAGACAATCTAAATAATAATAATAATAATAATAATAAAACATTAAAACATATGCAAAGAGAAAAAGTATTTTAGAAATAAGAAAAAGATAAAAAGAAATTATTAAAAAAATTTCTATTAAAAATATTTTAATAAAAAATATTTAAAAAATTAGAAAAAGAAAACAATAAATGATTAGAAAATTTGATGAAAATAATAAAATTTCTATTTTAGTTAAATAGAAATAAGAAGAAATTATTGAGAGGTTTCTAATGAAGCAAAATAAGGTGAGGTTTATTAGGTCCATTTTGGTTTAAAAGGTTGATAGAAATATATTATATGATTTTGTTTTTAAATTTTATGAAAAATAATATATATATAAAAAGAGAAAAAATATTTTAAAATTATCTTTTTTGTTTGTTTGTTAAGAAATGTTGGTCACTTGGGGCCACTCCATTTCTATTATTGGCTAAGGGGATACCATCCAGGGGCATCATCTAAGTCATCAAAATTACTCAGGGATCCCACCAGACCTAGGCCACACCAACCCTTAACATGGTTGGATTTTTTGGGTGTCTCCTCCCAACTAGCTCACCCCTAAGGGGTTTGAACATTCATGCTTTTTATCTCCAACTTTCTTAGTCAATGTTAAGAAATTGGATTTAATATTAAAATTAAAAAATTACCATTAATCACATTAACCACAGGGGGTTTACTCAGTGAAATTTTTACATAGCACGACCATTGGTAGGATATTAAAGAATATTCATAATTTCACTAAATATGAGAAAATGCCTCCTAAGATTGTATTGTTGAACCCCCCTCCCAATATACCTTTCCAATTAAGAAAACCCCTAGTTTCACCATATGTTGTAGGTATCCATTTTTAATACCCCTTTATGTCATAGTATATAATTGTAACAAACATGAGCCCTAACACAACTTAGTATAAGCAAGAAGGATGTTAAATAAAATAATAGTATACTGATAATAATGATCCCATCAAGATTGCACCGGAGACTAATCAATTTGTAATGCTAGATTGCAGGGGAGACTAATCAATTTGTAATGCTAGATTGTGGAAAACCCAACAAAATAGTATTGGGGAAGGAAAAATATATAGAAGGAAACCCACTCAAGAGATCAATGTAACAAAGAAAGTAAAAGACTGGTATTCCAATAGTTAATAGTCACTGCAATGCTTAGAAAATATGAGAATTGTAGATGTTTCACACTACAACCTGCCAATCTACCAATTTATATAATGTAAATACATGTACAACCATAGCGAGCACATGTTTTCTATAATCTTAATAAATTAAACTCCATAAACATGCAAAATTGAAACCCTTTCATGGATGGACTTCCCTACCTTCCTATCAAAACAAACATCATTGATGTTTGAACCCAAATGGACATAGAAAGATTCATCTTACTTTCCAATAACACCGTATGATCATGTGCATAGCTTGGATTTGGGTCATTCAGAATATGCAATGCATTGCCTCCACTTCCTCTACATTTATTCTTGCAATCAAGGGAATTAACAACATTTAGTTACCTTTTCTTTGGTTATATCTAGTTTTTTAAATCTTTACAGGATAGGGGAAAATCTCCACTATTAAGTTTCAATGTTTTGGAGGTATAAATCTAGCCCATGATTTGAAGGTTATCCCTTAGCAACAGTGAGGACTGATATGAATCCATTGCATGATTTGGAGGTATGAATATAGCCCACAATTTGGAGGTATGAATTAAGTCCATGATTTGCAGGTTATTCCTCATCCCACTTAAATAAAATAACCCCCATTATATATATTACTATGTCAAATTAAAAACCTCCCCTTGGCCCCTTAATATGAAGCAATATATTTTTGAGGTTTTTAAGAGTATTCAAACCCTCAATATGAATGGACGTGATATGATATTTCCTTACTAGTGAACACCCTATGCCATAAACATTACAATTTCAAAAATAAACATTGATGTATAGACAAATTAATGTGTCTATTTGTTGTAACTTGGGTTGTTGGGAGGAATGAATGTTACCCTCCCCACCAAATTCAATTCTTATAAATTACATGTTTCCTCTTGTTGAGCCCCTATGTAATAAATGAGTGAACCTATGTTTAATTCTAACAAAGCAATGCACTCTAAATATATTTAGATTTTGCAAATTTATTAATAATATTTATCCAATACATAATCTTTCCATAAATCGGAAAGATGGGTTTCAATAACATGATTTCCAATGCATAATCTTTCCATAAATCAGCCCTTTTTGCCATGACATAGGCATAACCCACACATAATACATTTTAGTTCATTTTCATGCAAATAATTGTTTGTTGACTATCCATGAAAAAGTTTTGGTAATTTATCTTATACATGATGCCAATTTATCCATTAAACAAGAAGATTATGTGAACTTCATGAGGTGAATTGGTATATAGTCTATGTAACTTTGGATGATGTAGGACGATTTTTATTGTCACAATGGAACATTAAATTGAAATCGTTTTTTCAAGGCTCATGGTTGTATGGTTTTTGGCTTTACTTAAATGGTCAATAGTATGCTCTCAACCAATGATGGAATGCTAAGTATTTGCTTAAGGTCTTTCTATTTGTCTCAACATGAATTCCCCTTTTTTCCTCAGGGATGCATGCCAAGTGTTTGCCAAAATTGTTGCACGACAATTTTGCGATGAAATGCATATATGGCTCTACCATAAAGATTTCAAAATATGGTAAATTATATCTTTGGGATAGTTTGTATGATGGTGGGTGCTTTAGTTGATTATATGATTGATGTTAAGCGAAAATTGGAGCTATCATAAGGGATCTCAATGTTTACTCTATGAGAGTACACAACTTGAGGACTTATTTCTTTTGTATAAATACAATACAATTAAAGATTCAACCCTTATTTTGGTTTTCCAATCAAGGGGACGATTGTTGGGCATCCATATGCCTTAGAACTTGTGTTTTTTAGGGATGTGGTTAATGAAAAATATACTTGCTAAATGTTTCAAAGCTTCGATTCTAGTTCTTAGTTCCTATATAGTGAAGCATGCTAATGATGGGTGGAATTAGTTAATGATAATAGCACCAAAGGTAACTCATCTACATTCAATTTATGAAAAATATGTAGTAATTTCCAAATTTAGCGGATACTAGCTGTTAATATCAACTTTGTACCAGTGGATCTAATTGACTTGGACAAAAGGTTACAAGATCTGTCTTTGGGCAAAGGTTTTTTAATTGTTCAATTTTTACATCATGCTAATTATCATAATTTTTTAGGAGGTCCCTAGTTTTGGGGAAGCACAACACTTTTTATAACCCCTTGGTTCCCATATTTTTATCTTAACAATATCTCAATTACTAGAGTGCCATTTTATTCACCTTTAGAATTTTCATTACATTTTTGGTATTGATCATATTAAATTAGACAATAAAATTTAAATTTGTTAGTTTGAATTATTAAGTTTTTATATGACTGATACACATATAAATATATTAATGACAGTTAAAAATCATAGGTTGAATTCATTGTCATCCCTATTATTGCATAGAGCAAATGCTCATTCAATAGATCAATTTTAACAATATGCTATCCTATGCATAATCTTTCCATGTTGAATCAAACCTTGTTCTATGAGGACATGGGTATGAGTCACATAAAGTTAGTTTTGGTCTATTCTTGTTGCAGATTATTATTTCACAATTTGTGCAAATGTTGTGGTACATGGCACTCGTTCATTGAAAATGAAGGCAATCAATGACAATAAAGTAAGATGCCATATTTCAACCAAGATTTGGAAGGATTTTAAAGGGGGAAGAGAAATACAAAACTGGAAGTCTAAAATAGAAGATCTGAGTGAGGATTTTGTGAACTTCATGAGGTCAATAGCTAGTCTTGAATGTGAGTTAGATAGTGTAGGAAGAGTTTTTATGGTTAGGATGGAATACTGATTTAAAGTCTTTTTCCATGGCCCTATGAGTGGATGGTCTTATACTCTATTTGGATGACCAACACTATAAGAGATTCGAAGAGTGGTTTAGAGGAACCCTTGGTCAAGATATTTTTTGTTGATGGAATGCTAAATATTTGTTGAAATGTATTATTTTTTGTCTTAGCTTTGAGTTCGTCTTTTCCCTTGTCATAAGAATGCATAGCTAGTGTTTTATGAATGGATACAAGACAAGATTTTGATGAAATGTTTTCACAACAATCATTTGTTGAAGTTCATGAATGCTAAGTATTTGTAACTTTTGATCTATAGATAATATTTCAAAGTATGATAAATTTATTCCTCGGGATACAATAAGATTTTGGGTGACTTCAATTCATTTTGATTCATGTAAAGCAAAAATTATAGCTATGATAATAGATTTTTATGGCTAATTAATGTTTACTGTATAGAGATAAGAAGGATAGTATGAGGTACCCAATATGAGGTATCAAGAGAAGTACGTAAAAAATATAATTTATTTGATATTGAATTATAATTATCAGATACAACCAACTTGATAATTTGTGATAGTTTATGTGATGTTGAATTATAAATTATTAAATACAATTCAATTGATAGTTTGTGGATAACAAGAGCCACCTTCGGCAATGTCCATGATAGAGCATGAAAATAGAACATGCAAATGTAGAATAGTTATCACTTGCATTTGCAATATCGTGTGGAAATGCATTAGTAAATTTGCAGAGATGCCAACTGTAATTAGAGCCATAGATGTCATAATACATGATAATAGTGAGCGAGGACTGTGTAAAAAAAAGGACATGAGAAATTGAGCAAAGAAAAATGCAATTGCACTTGACTAGTTTCATACAGAGAGCTTTTACTATGTGTAACTATATATCAAGACAAAAGATGCAAGTTGCATATCAAATTGTAATAGAAATTTGCATAGCAAAAAATAAGCATTTTTCTTCCTTCCACTCATCCATTTAAATCCATTGTACTTCTTCCTAGCATGATTTATTGGCTAGTATTTATAATAATGGATTAAAATTAAGTTACATGGACTTCTTAATCATTTTTCTTTATGGAAAGGGAATATTCAAATGATGAAATATCTTTAAATTAAGTATGTAAAACATTAATATTAAGGAAGTTGAAAATGAGAGACATACTCAAACGTTATAGTTCATGATGAAGGGAAAGAGCCATGTGGTGGCAGTGTCCCTGACATTGCCACAACAATTTTGGGGTAAACTTTTGCTTGTATACACAATTTACTGTGAATAATTAAACATTTAATAATAAGGAACATCATTAAACATTTAACAATAAGGAACAATTAGAGCCTGTGCTAACTACTATATCAATTGCATTTTCTTTTTAAACAAAATATGTGAATTATGTTATTAAAGATTATTGTTAGTCTTAGGGTCTAGAAGTATCAAATTAAATATATTTCATTTTATTTGTTGTAAATTTTTCTTTGTGGAAAGGGAATATTTGAAAGATTCAAATGACGAAAGATCTTTAAATTAAGTATCTAAAACATTAATATTAAAGAAGTTGAAAATGTGAGACATACTCAAACCTTATAGTTCATGAGGAAGGGAAAGAGCCATGTGGTGGCAGTGTCCCTCACATTGCCACAACAATTTTGGGGTAAATTTTTGCTTGTATACAAAATTTATTGTGACTAATTAAACATTTAATAATAAGAAACATATCATAACTTGAAATTCATGATGCATCATTAAACATTTAATAATAAGGAACATCATTAAACATTTAATAATAAGGAACAATTAGAGCCTCCGCTAACTACTATAACTATTGCATTTTCTTTTTAAACAAAATATGTGAATTATGTTATTAAAGATTATTGTTAGTCTTAGGGTCTAGAAGTATCAAATTAAATATATTTCATTTTATTTGTTGTAAATATTTCATGGAGATATTATGGTGAAAGAGCACTACTCTTATGGAATTTTATAATTAGAGTTCTAAGTGAGAGCACTTCAATTTGCAAGCACAATAGAAGTGTATTTGAAAAAACTACACATAAGTAAGTAGAACAAATTAAAATGTATCAATTACAATTATTATGTTTAAATTCTCTTAACCACTTCAAACTCGTGATCCAAGCAATTGTTACCCCTCATGGATCTTTCTACATTTTTCAGGAATATAATGCAATGGCATAGCAATGAAGGGAAATAGAAAGCAATATGTCATTAAATAGCAGCAAATCTCCATATAGGAAAGACAATATTTGCTAAACTACACTTTATAGCAGAAATAGTTCATCCATTTAGCTAACTTTTTAATAGTTAGAAGAGATTGTAAATCCATAGTTCCTTTAAAAAATAGCAATAGAGCATACCTTTTGACAAGAGAAAGCACCCATAGTTGCATGTAACAACATAGTTAGTTTCCGAGGATTGGCATAGACTAGGGTGTTACCTGCAGTATGCCTATATCCATGTATATCAAACCACCTCTAAGAACTCTCCTTCTAGAATTCACAACGCCATCCTCGGAAGAAAAAAAACACCTAAGAAGGCGAGGAAGGAGAAACATTCTATGAAATGGAGATTCAACCAAAAAAACAAATGCAACGATCTAAATATTGGTCAATCAAGCTATATATATATAGGTTCAAGAAATCTATTATGGAGCCATGTTTTGGTTTATTTAAGATGTGTTTGTATGCACATTATGTTTAAATGACTGTATGTAGATGGTTAAGCCTGTACTCATTTCGTTTATGTAGTATGCTAGTAGAATAGTGATAGTGATAGGCACTTCATAAATATTTGTTTTTTTTAAATGACTATAGGTAGAGCTATATATTATTTGTAAAAGCCAATATGGAGAAATATAATTAAAAAAAGATAATAATACCTTGTAAAACCATATTTAACATTGATGAAGAATGTACTTTTCATTTAAACTTGAATAAAAAATTTGATTTTTTCAAGAAAAACAAAAAAAAACAAAAAAAACAAGACATTACTATTCTATGACTACATGGAAGTATTGGCTCTCAATTTCCTCTTCATGTTTGTTTGATCATTACCATCATTATAAAAAACTTATTAGATATAATGTTTTATTTGGTCTAATTGTGTTTGGAAGGATTGTAAGAGATATCATAGGTAAGCAATTAGATATAAAGTTCTATTTGGTCTAGTCTTGTTTGGGAGGACCGTAAGAGATATCATAGGTAAGCGTGAAGCCCCTCTTTCTTTTACTATTGTGCCCTACATTTATGTACCTTCATAAAAGGAGTTCAATAAATACTTTTCATTTCCATTTATACAACATTTAAGCTACCCTTAAATGCGTGGGCTACGCAAGGTTTGTTATCAGTGCCCAATAAAATTCCAATTGCTTTAAGTTAATCCATTAACTCTATTTTTGGAGTAATATATAATTCTTTGGTGCATTAGAGTTGCCCAAATAAAAATAAAGAGGAAATTAGAAAATTTATAAAGGTAACTAAAGATTATATTTTATAGTTATAAACACTTATTGTTTTTTTCCCATGTAATAAATAGTTTATAGTTCATAATATATTAGTATTAAATATTTCATAATATATTAGTATTAGCAAAGGATGGAAATAACCATCACACTACCTAGTGATTAATATATAAATAAACTATGAAAAATAGGTAAATTGGAATTACACCTGATTTTTTTCCATATTTTATATGTTATGTTGTTGATAATAACTATTATTGCAATATGTTGAGATGTTATATTTACCACCCTAGATCCAAATCCTATGCTCTATCAAGCGCTGAGAGGGATCAAATCTCCCGAGGTGCAAATCTCTCCTCGAATAGCTCCTTGCGTGCAATACTCGAGAATAGGTTTGCACCTTGGGAGATTTGATCCCTCTCGGCACTTGATAGAGCCTAGGATTTGGATCTAGGCTGGTTCCAGTCGTGGGCGGTGACACAAAATTGGAGTTTGATCAACATTGTAAGGAACAGGTTAACATGAAAACACAGATAGAATTATGAGGATTATCATACTGTACGTAATAAGTATTTAGGATTGAGTAAATTGTTAAAATGGAAAATAAAGACAATAATTTGGTAAGGATTAAATAAATGAGAATATGGTTCACATCGTGATTATTCTCAATCTATCGTCTTCATCTTTTCTTATCTTCACTCTTGGTAGTTTTGACATATTCTCATATCGATCATATGAGAATGGAGGTTGAAATCGTAGACCTGCCAAATATTTAACTCAAGATATTGTTGTAAATGTCATACCCTGCCTCTCTTGCTTTCCAATATTAATAGTAGCTCTCTCCAATGTCAATCCTTGTGACTTATGAATTTTTAAACCCCAAGCGAGTTTCAATGGAAGTTGTTTTTTATTACCTCTTTCGATAGATGTAATAGGAACAACTTGAGGAAACGATTCATCCCATGATACCCCCACATAATTATCAAATTTAATTAAAACATACGTGGGTGGTTTTGGAGGCAAACTTCCTGGGTTATATACAATTTGTTGTATAAATCCAAGAGCAACATTAACGAGTCCTGCATCAGTCCGGAGGTTTGATGTGAGCTTTACCCTTGCTCCTATGGCTATAAGTAATTCAAGTTCCAACCCTTATTCATATCCTTCCATAGAATAGTTGCTTCTTACAGATGTAGCAATACTTATTGCAATGGGACAATTTAGGCTTCTTAATAAATGCTTGTTATGACAGTTTACATCATCATTTGTCACAAACAAATGTATCGCCTTATCGAAGGAATTTTTCATTGTTGCATGTACGGAAGTATCTGTATGAGTCATTAGTAATTTCCAATCCTCTATTGTTGGAACTGCATCTCTAATATTCATTAACAAATTACGAAAATATATTTTTTCATTGCTTTGTCCATTTTGTTGAAACACGGTATTGAGGTTCACAACTGTTGTGAATGTGTTCCACAATTCTTTTGCAATACCTTCCGATGCATATACAGGCTTATCCATGACAGGAGGCAATTGTCCCAAATCACCGACCAATATAATTGATCTTCCACCAAAAGGTATATTAGCATTTTCTGGGAAGGCTAAGCGAAGTCTTGAATCTATTTTGATTAATAGATTTTTTCCAATAAAACTCATTTCATCAATCAAAATATATTTAACATTCAACAACTCTTCTTGTATGTTAATTAAACTCGATCCTCGTAAGGGATTAATTTCTTTGATCGGTATATGAAGTGCAGAATGAACTGTTCTTGCAGATATGTTAAAAGTTGCCACCCCTATAGGAGCTAGAAGAAGTAATGGACTTTTCCCTGGATGCGAGAGATTTTCAAGTGTATTTTTTATGGCTCCAATCAAATATGACTTTCCGGTACCTGTAGTTCCTTGGATTATCATGTGTAGTTGATCAACACCCATTCTATAATGCTCAAGGATAACATTGTATGTTATTCTTTACTTATCCCTCAAACTATCAATTGAGTAAGACTTTGCATGTTGATTAGTAGAAATTGTTTTCAATTTTCACATATCAAAGATGAAATGAATTACACTACTGGAGGTATCTTCATCTACAAAAGCAGTGTTCCAATCATTCATATGATCAAGATCCCTATGTCCAAGAATTTCAAACTCATTATAACTTATAAATTGATTTTTATATAATCCACATATGATCTCCCATTCATGCTGCCTAGAATCTCTTTATGGATTTGGACATTCTTCTTCTTCATCAAATTCAACTCAAGCATCTGTAGGCACAGGTTTGCGATCAACATGCCGAGGTATATAGTGCAAAATTTTCCAATTCTGTAAAATTTCATCAGATGTGTGGCCTATATCTCTTCAAAAGTCATGAAATGTCTTATACAAAACCAACTCAAACCAATAGAATTCAAAAAATTTCTCATCTTTTGATCAGGAATAGAGTTAAATCTAGGAAACACATGTACAATAGATGCAATTTTACTTCGTGGTAACCATTTGCCCCCCATCGACGTTTGTCATATGACCAATATTTTGCAACATCTATCAATGTAAGTTGCTCCATATTCTCGGAGCACTTAGTATATGCATCAATCAGAGAATTATCATTGTCAGCATTATATGTTTCAACTTGTACTTGTTTGAAGACCTTCATACCAACATTTAGAACCACAAAACGACGACTACATTCTGAAAGAGGAAGCTCTAGAACCATATGGCATGTCTCTCGTGCACCAATGTCCCTATCAACAATGGATTCACACAACAAAATTTTATATGCACATGCTACTGGTTCGTTCAGATTTTAGATAGAAGAGACCCACATCAACATGTTGTGGAAAGTTTCAGATCCCTTTTATGATTTAGTAGCATATTTGGATATGTAATTAGTAACGATGCGCTTGGAAAGTATAGGTTGCCAATAATATATATTATCCCTCCATATTGTCAGTGTTTCACGATTGTGTGTATTCACTCTGTCATCATTTCGTCTAGGTTCATAATTTTTTTCTCCTTGTTCATCAATGTAAAGTTTTGACTGGTCACATAGATCCCATGGTGCATGGTACCGACATACCAATTTTCCTCCTTTATTTCGAAGAAAACTCCTCTCATTGCAAGTAATATGACTCTCAACATAGTTAAGAAGTTCTTCATAAATAGTCATTGGATCCAATTGAATTATTTTCTCTATGGATTTTACACAAGGATGATCATCTACATTATCTCCAATTTGAATATTTCGTTGATGTCCCTCACATGGATTTATTGCATGCACACATTTGTTGAAATAATTTTTTGTAGATATAACTTCTCTAGGATCATCCCAGTTTAGAGTGTCCATGTTGGTAGCATTTTTTAACCAAAGAAACCCATGGACATGAGGAGATCCACGATGTTGCCATTCATACCAACTCCAATAATCTGTAGCTTGATGAAAATGTTTGAAAACCTCTTCTCGAAACATTGTATGCCTCAAGTGCATATAATGTGCCACGATTTGAGGATTATCAATTACATTTTGACGTCGCCATTTCCCCGCTTCACGTGGATCTGTAGGACTTGTTCGTGGAATTAATTTATGCAAATCAAGCCACTACATCTCTATTGCACTTACTGTGAAGAATATTGTCAGACAACCAATCTGTTGAATCAATTCAGATAACTCTCGACGACACTTGCTCCAATATGCACGTGTGCCTCTTAATACCATTCCAAATCTCATTAATATTTCTCCTAATCTTCAATCTAGAATATTTTGTAAATATTCCATTGTTGTGGGTAGTTCACTAATATTCTTTTTGACGAAAACTGTTGATGAAGCTTGAGCACGATGTCTCATTATGATATTTAGTAAAAAATATCTGAAGTGAGGGTGCCTTCCAAATCTGTTATCATGATATCTGAGAAGATGTTTTGCATACTCATGTAGATGGACATTTCACATTCACAGTTGTAACCAATCAGCCTCTCCTTTAGGGAACAATGCTGGAAATGTCATATCAAATAATCGAACAGTCTTATACTCGTTAATCGAAGATGACCCAATGCCAGACCAGTTAAGTGCATCAGTCGATTCCTCATTTGCGTTATTTTCATCTGGATTAGGATTATTTTCCCATGCTCTAATAATTTTTATCTCTTGTGGTGCACTTGGAATCCTTGATGCAAAAGAAGTTGTTTGTAAACCGTCTAAGATGTCATCAACTCCTGGTATCCCTTCAAACATTACAAATTCTGTTTTTTCATCAATATCAGGAAGCATAACAGAATTTAGCATATGTGAGATATCTATTTCATTTTCAGGTAACTCTTCTACTGCGTCATAATCAACTCGAACATCTCGATAATATGGATCATTCTGAATCTTATATAATAATGCATCCATAACCTTTTGTTTTCTAACAATGAAATCATAACCAGATCCTTGTTGTCCTTTTTTTTCGCACAACGACCATTAAGTCCAAGTTGTTAATATGTCGTGGCGATGTCTTAGCAACATATTTAATCTCTTGCAGAAAACTAATGATGTGTCCTCGATATGTGTATTGTCCACCAATTGAATGCATCACCTGCAAAATTGGACTTGCATGTGCTATCAACATCTCTTCAACTTGTGTGAGATCTTGAAGGACATGTGGTTGAAATCCTAGATCCATGTGGTTTGCAGCTGAGAATCTGCTATTAGATCCCTCTCTTAGACATTGCAAGCAAATTGGACCTGTACTTGTATTATGTATGTGTACTCCAGCATATGACTCCTGGTAGACATGACACATTTGTAGTTCTGCAAATTGATCAATTCGTTCATGAAATTTGCAATGTCTAGTATGCATTTCTTCAGATGGTACCGGTACAGTTTCATCAATTTCAATCTCCTTATGTGGGACCATATTAGTATTTGGAACCACTTGAGCATCTGTCACAATTGGTTTTACTGGTATACTAGTTGAATGTTGTCTTTGTCATTCTACATTTCTATTTATTTGTTGTTCTACAAATCAATTTCTTTGTTCATCCAAGCGCTTCAAATTTCTCTCTCGATACGCTCTTTGTCAATCATCGTTTCATTTTCTTAGTTCTTCTCATTCTTGTGTTATCAATTCATCTAACTTCCTTTTTCAAGATTCTTTTTGTCGAGTTGTGTGTTTTTTTTTTCGTTCTTCTTCTTTTGTTGCTGACATTTCGCTTGTCCTCTCATCATTCCGTACATTTTGAATTATTTGTTGTTCTGTTGCTATCACTTCTGCTGTCATTTCATCATTTCGATTATCTCTTTTCTCTTTCGATTGCTTCATCTGTCTCTCTCAATATGCTCTTTGTCGTCAATTTGTCTAACTTTCTTTTTCAAGATTCTTTTTGTTGAGCTGTGTGTTGTTTTTTTCGTTCTTCTTCTTTTGCTGCTGTCATTTCTCCTGTCCTTTGGTCATTCCGTACATTTTGATTTATTTGTTGTTCTATTGCTGTCACTTCTGTTGTCATTTGGTCGTTTCGTGCATTTCAATTATTTCTTTGCTCTTCCGATTGCTAAATCTGTCTCTCTCGATATGCTCTTTGTCGATCATTGTTCACTTTTCTTTGTTCTTCTCGTTGTTCTGATTTCAATTCCTCTAACTTTATTTTACGATATTCCTTTTGTCGATCTGCGATTTGTTTTATTCATTCTTCGCATTCTTCTGATGTCTTTTCGTCCAACTGTCTTTTTCGAAATTCTTTTTGTCGATCTGCATTTTGTTTTCTTCGTTATTCTCGTTGTTTTGTTGTCATTTCATAAGATTTGCTTCCTTTGAAACATAGCATCTTCTGCATGCACATCTTCCATTTCTACTTTAGACACTATATAAAAAAATGTCAAACATTAACATATATGCTGACATTTATGCACATTAGAGGAAATTTTAACTCAAAATGGGCCTTTTAACTTTTATTCAAATTCCATGTCATCAGGTGTTAGTCAATGAAATTGCTTTAAATTTGAAATACCGTGTAGGTCTTAAACACTTTTTTAATATAAATTTGGGGATAGGTATCATAAAAAAAACTACTTTTTTCTGTGTATTTTTGACATATCTCCCTGTGTTTTTACTCAAATTTCGATCGAGAGAGCTCGTTGGATGCGGAATTAAATTCCGGATCCAACGAGTACCCATTCGATATACTTTTGATGGACCCCGCTTCCCAAAAGTATTCATTCCATTTTTTCAGGTATTTCTTGTTTTTGGGGTAGCGGGGTCCATCAAAAGTATGTCAAGTGGGTACTCGTTGGATACGGAATTTAATTCTGCATCCAACGAGCTCTCCCAATCGAAATTTGAGTAAAAACACAGGGAGATATGTCAAAAAGACAAACAAAAAAGTAGTTTTTTAATTTTCTTCCTCCAAAATTAATAAATATTATTTTATTATTTTAACTATTATTTTATTAGTTCATTTTAGGAGGCCCATTTTGAGTT
>LPNX010785665.1:180616-202191 GCA_001517045.1 Pseudotsuga menziesii
ATAAACTAAAAGCAATGCATCACTGGAATAACAACTACACTGAAAAAAATGCAATAAAAAAAAACCATACAGTGAAAACTATGCAAGTATACAACTCACTTTACATGAAATTCTAAATTACTAAATTCTATATATTTTCAAGACAAAAAGTTGATCTAGGAGGATTGAACCTTGGACCTCACACCCATTATCCCAACACCCTTACCACTATACCACATGTAGTTCCTATTATGCATGGCAAAGAATTTTTATATATACTTGTGACGTACCTAAATTTAATATTTTTTAAGCCAAAAAGATGATCTAGGAGGATTGAACCTTGCACCTCACACCCATTATCCCAACACCCTCACCACTATACCACAAGTAGTTCCTATTATGCATGGCAAAGATTTTTTATATATACCTGCACGACATACCTAAATTTAATATTTTTTAAGACAAAAAGTTGATCTAGGAGGATTGAACCTTGCACCTCACACCCATTATCCCAACACCCTCACCACTATACCACAGTTAGTTCCTGTAATGCATGGCAAAGATTTTTTATATATACCTTTGACATACCTAAATTTAATATAAATATTAGTTTTAATATAATATTAAAATTAATCTAAATATTAAATTAAATTTAAAATGTAATATTTAAATGTAATATTAATTTATTAAATATTAACATTGAATTTTAATATTTAAATTTTAAAATTGAATGTAATATTAAAATATAGTATTAAATGTTAAAATGTAATATTACATTTTAATATGCAGCACTCATTTTAAAATGTAGATTTTAATATTACAGTTTAATACATTTTTGAGAGGATCCTTATTTTGATATAGATCACAGTTTGCAGCTGCAGGCGGCAGCGACAGGGGAGGAGGACGCAGTGGAGGAGGGGTGCGGCGTGGGAGGAGGAGGGGAGGACGGTGGAGGGGAGGAGGATGTGGTGGAGGAGGGGAGGATGGTGGGAGGAGGAGAGGAGGACGGGGGAGGGGAGGAGGATGTGGTGGAGGAGGGGAGGATGGTGGGAGGAGGAGAGGAGGACGGTGGAGGGTAGGAGGATGCGGTGGAGGAGGGGAGGATGGTGGGAGGAGGAGGGGAGGACACGCAGTGGGAGGACTCTTATGCTCTCTGAATTATCGCAACTCTCAGGCTCTCTAAATTATTGCAATATTTAAGTTATGCCATATTTAGCTAAATTATAGCAATATCTGGCTTCTAGAAAAATGTGTAACTAAAACACTGGCAACTAGATATAGCGTTTCTGTCCAATTTAAGTTGGCATTTGGATAACTTTGGTAAAAGAAGACAACAATTTGCCCAGATCTGTCTCTCCATCGAAGGTTTATGATTTTTTCCACAAAACATTTGTAAAAGTTTGAACTCTTGTCTGTATGCTACACCTTCACAACTGTTCAAAAGATTTTTTTGTGTGTTGAGCTGTTAGCTGGTTATTGTCTATTTAAACCCAACTTCAATTTGAATTTTGGCACAATTCTCAGAAATGGTGTTCCAATTTGTTTTTGTGTCTTTTGTTTCGCTTTGGCCTTTGCCCTTTTTCACTGGTTATGTGATTTTGGTATGGTCCTGTTCATTGGACTCTTGTTTGTGTTTCTACTCTACATTGTTGTTTTCTTTGGAATTTATGTTTATGAGTTTTCAGTTTTGTTTTTCTGGTTTCAATGTTGTGTTGTTTTGTTTGGTTGTTATGATACTAGAGATTAAAACCTGGATGGATTTCTTTCTTCAGTGTTTGTTATGTTGTTCTTGCTAATTAATGGTCTGCAATCAGTGTTTGAGTGATTCCTGAAAAGACCAGGTAAAAAAACTCCTTCAAAATTATATTATTCTTTTTAAATGTAGGGTTTAGTTGATTTCAATGCTTTTATAGAATGAAAGGGTTTATAGGATTGAAGGGCTTCAAAACAAGAGACAAAGATATCACACCTCCTTCTATCCCTAGGACTTTAATCTAATCAAATCTAAAATGTGTTGTTTCTGACAGCTGCAAAGGATTGGTTTTGGTTGAGGTCAGTTTAGATGCTGGTCTAGAGGATTGGTACATAATACAGCTGTGAAATCTGTGAGTAATTTCATCAACTCGGCACAGATATAGAAATGCTATGCAATTACAGAACGATGCTCAATCCATCACAAACATAGAAATAATTGTTCCACTTTTTATGTATCACTTCAAAACCCTACTTCAATCTAAGAAAATCATTCGAATATTTGATACTTTTTTGCCATGAATCAATATGAATATCGTGATATTAGATTACTTGATCAGATTCCTCGTCTCAAATAGCTACTTGATCAGATTCCTAGTCTCGAATAACCACTTGATCAGATTCCTCGTCTCATTTGCTTGAGAATAATTATTTTTTTTTCTATAATATTTTTGTTGTTTTGGTGTATTAATATAGCGAGTGTATTTCAAACTAAACGTTACGAACTTACGTTATTAGGCCAACAAAATATTTACTACCTTTTACATTAATTACTTCAATATTACAAACATTACAAATGTTACATCACATTACAAGATCTCTCCCATAATATTAACTATCACTATTATTTTTTTCCGACATGTTACAAACGTTACATCACGTTACAAGATCTCTCCCATACAATTCACTATCACTATTATTTTTTTCCGACATGATACAAACGTTACTAACGTTACATCCAGTTACAAGATCTCCCCCATACTGGGTTGTAGAGAGCCTCTCGGCACAATTATAAAGATTAGAAATGTGTGGCTAAGAATTTGTTCCACCTACCACCTACTAACCTCCCTCTATCTAAGTTTGGAGATGGATATTAGATCTCTCAAATATCTAGTAATTTCAATTACAGGTAAATCTTATAGGAGAAGAGATGGGTATGATCTTCCATTCGCAAAAGTAGTAGTAATAATCTATATAAATTTTAAGGTAAAATTAATTTAAATTTGTTGATTAATATTTCTTTTATATTATAATTTTAAAATCGATTAAAGGGTGCATCCACGGAGGTGGGTTACAATTTTTGGCAAGGCGATTCGGGAAAAATGAAAAAATTGTACCTCGATCGAGGTCTTAACACCTCCATCGAGGGTTTAATAAAAGGTCAATCGAGGGTTTGTTGGAACCTCGATCGATATTTTTAGAAACCCTTGATCGAGAGTTTTAGACCTCAATCGAGGGTTAAAACGAACCTTGACTGATCATTTTTAATCTTCTATAAATAGGCAACAAACCCATCATTTAATTCACTTTGTTTGTTGGATAGAAAATGGTCATATATATTCATTTGTTGATATGGTTTCTAGAGTAATTGGGTTATAGATGTGATTGATCACATGTATGACTCCAATCAATCACATCTATAACACCAATTACTTTACGACTAATATCTATTCGTAAAATCTAGAGGAAGTGGCAATAGTAACACGGTTACTCATTTTTTATTCAAGGTATGTATTATTACCCACAAGCATATCATTCTTCTAGTCGAAATCATGTTTTATTAAATTTTATTATCATATAATTATCAGTTTTAGAGACCTTGATCGAACTGATAGCTTGATCTTGACATTGTATTTCCATATGCATTGAATGTAAAGTTTCATTTAATGAATTCTTCCAAAATATGCTTGGACATCTTGTATTTTCAATCCCCATTTCAATTCATGTCATTGAACATTTTCAATTCTTATCGAAATGAGAATTAATATCATGTTTAGTTTCCATACTTTTTGTTTTTCGGATCTCATAGTCGTAATAACACCTTTTATTTTATTTATTTTCTTCCACTCTAAGCATTATGAAACACCAAAAAAATTAATCACATGTTATTGATGTAAATTCTAATGCCATTCAATAATTTACTAGCAAAATTAACTACAAATGTGTGGCACAATAACAATTTTGAAGAGTAAACAATGGACATTGATATTACCCAAGGAAATGAGGTCATATTTTTTTTTCATGCTCACATTTTCATTTCTCTAAAGGTACTAAAAATACTTTTTTCCTTCATATATAATTTTTAATTTAAAAAAACTACAATTATGTGATATGACTCTAAATGTAACACTGATTTTTATCTTAATCGTTATGTTTTATTTCACCCAGGGCTCTGGGCTTTAAATATCTATCCTGAATATCTATACCATAGGTAGATCATAGTCCTGAGAATCCAGGTCGAGTGGACACAACTCGCCTAAGTTCAGCTCATCAACTGAATTGCATGCATCATTGCTCTCATTAGTTCAATTCAAAAAGAATACTATGACAATGATGCATGCAATTCAGTTGATGAGTTGAACTTAGACGAGTTGTGTCCACTACATTTCACTACATTTATGTACTACATTGTATAGACATTGGATATATTTCTGATAAGAATCAAATGATGTTGAAATTCCTTACCAACCACTGATGACATAAACAAGCTACATGTTGAATTCTAATGAAAACACACCATGATACTACTTGAATATAATCATTAAAAATAAATAAATGCATGTAGTTCACAGACTCTAAAATTATTGTTAAAGAGCCAAAATGAATCCTTGGCATCACCATCAAGGTTTCACAACTATTGGTTAAAGTTTTGAGTTATCATGCTAGGATGAATTGAAGGGTTTATTGTATCTACGTCATGGTAATTTTGGTACAAACAATAGTTTGTCCACTTGGTCACTACACACAATATTCATAATCAATGTCATCTATAGTGTTGTTTAAATCCATGTATCTTTTCAACATAGAGTTCAATGTTTTTGTTAATATCTTTGGTCCAGAAAAAATATAAATTTCATTAAATTTAGTTATAAGGAGGGTCACAAGGTCGCATATATGGGGCGCAACATATTATTATCACTAAGAAAAAGCCTTTTTTTATGAGTTGAGCGAGTTGGCATGTCATGTTTATTTCACGAGTCTTATCCATTTGCTATATTCTTAATGTACTCGTGTCTAGATGAAACAGATTGGTAATAGGTTATAATTGTCAATTATGTTTATGTACACATTTATCTATAAAATGAGAGAATTCTAATTATATTTTCTAGGTGAACTATGGAAAGAGTTTTCTTGTTCCCTAACCTTTGGTGCCTCTTTAATAGTTTCAAAAAATCTAAATCTAAAAAACAAAGGACAACTTCCCTTGTTACTAGTATATTTCACTATGGTTATAAGTATTATATTATTGCTCCTTCAATTCTTCTTCTTATGCATTTATATTCTTATCATTTATTCAGATATGAAAAATAAAATAAAATTCTTTATATTTATTACAATGTTGAGAATAAGTATCCTTCTTCTTATTCTTTTTTATTTTTTATTTCATTATTTTTTATATTTTTATATTTTTTCACTTATGTTTTTTTTTATTTTTACATTTACCATCTTTAAAAAATTATAATTTCTCATTTCCCATTTATTCTTGTGTAATTTTTCTTTTAAATTTTCTTAGACGGGTCCTTGAAACCCATTTCTAAAATGTCCTGTATGAACATAATATTATATATAATACATATATATAAGCTAAAGCTTATATCCTGAAAAAATATGCTAATATATTGGTAGTCATGTACAAAGCATTTTTTCAAGTGTTTAAGAGTAGGTCGATCGAGGGTTTATCAAACCCTAACCCTCGATCGAGGTTCCGACAAAACCTCGATCGAGGAATTTAAATACCTCGATTGATCTTAATACCTCGATCGAGGGCTTGAAAACCAGAGATGTAGCCCTCTTTCAAGAAAATCAATGTTTCTCCGTGTCTTCTAGGGGTGTAATCCTTGCCATTCATGGCACACAACTAAGCGGAGTTCATACCGATAGATTCATCACCGAATCCTCTATCCATTTAGATATCATGCATGCGTTTTGGCATTCATATGGTTTTTTTTTAATTAGTTCTAAAACTTACACTTAGAAAACTAGACAACAACTTCGAAGCAGCTCAAAGAAAAATACGCAGGGTAAAATATACACATCCAAAAATTCCGTAAAAATGCACAGCCCACACATCAGTGTGTCCTCTTCAAAAGGGTGTCTTTGGTTTTTCAATTTTTGAAAACAGTGAAAAAAAAGTAGGGATGGACACACATGTGTATAAAATGATGCTGAAATCAAATGTGGTCACTTTCGAAAAATAATAAATAATTGTATAATGCGAAATAAAATAACAAATGAATATGCAGACCACAGTGCATTATGTGTAGATCATGCTCATATATATATTTTTTAAATTATTAATATAAGATTGAATAATTAGGGTTGGACACGAGCCACTTATTAACTTCTTCAAATTTTGAAGGTCACATAGTTCATTAAAAGCAAAATTTCACACATTAAATGAAATCAGAACATCTTACAAAAAATATCATTGGGAAGCCAACATAATATTCTACAATTTGTTTTTTTATTGCAAGTCGAAATTCACATGGCATATATCTGTTTTGAGGGCTTCTATCTAGCACATGAGTAAAAAAATCAGGTTTTCATTGCCAAATTTGGCCAAAAAGTGTTACCCACCTTCATGGAATCACCCTAAATCATTATATATTTTTTTTTTATATTTTAAATGTAAAAAAAAAATAATATAACAATATAATTTTTAAATTTAAACTTTGTTATAGAATCACAACATTATCAATATTCATTGTTACTAGATACTAAGATTCTATCTTATTTTAAAATATCAAGTAAAATGTTAAAAATATTTTTATTCAATAACAAAAATATTTACTATTTATATAATAAAAGTTTTATATTACAAAAGTTTTTAATAAAGGAATTTTGAAATGGTAACTTCTAAATAATTATTGTATCATAAAACTTATAAATAAATGAATGAAATGGATTATTAAACTCTACCTTGAAACCAATTATCCGTTTTTAGATATGGGAAAGAAGTATCTACTTTCCAGAATTGATTGACAAGCTAAATCTAAAATTTAAAATTTAATATATATGTACTCAGCAGAAAAGAAATAATGCTCCTGTAAGCAGCCAATAAATCTAACCGGGAGATATGAAAAAGAAGTATTCAAAATTCCCAAAATTGATTGACCAAATAAAATGACCTTTAATAAAATTAAATATATATAAAAGTTATTGTTACACATCAATAGATACTAGATATATCAATAGATGTGATTGGGATTGTTATCATCAAGTTATAAGTGGTTGGATTCTTGAAATGCATTTATTAATGCTATCTATTGGAAAGGATTCATACCTTATCAAAAAAATATAACACTCATCACTACAATCGATAGGTCGAAAGTTTCTGAAGGTCTTTGTTTCTTCTCATTTACTTTTTTTTTACATTTTCAACTGGGCTGTGTTTACCTAATTCATCTAAAAAGTGTACTCATGGAAATTTCAACTCTTCATGGAAATTTGAGATGCTCAGTGTACTTATTAATTGAAAGCTACTTAAATAAAACCAAACCAAGTTAAAGTTCAATAATCTCACACTTCAATGCATGCATTGTGAAAATTGCATTTCATTATTTGTTTGAAGATCATCTGTAAGTCTTGTAGTGCGAAATTGCATTTCATTTATTTACTTTGAGATTTGGAATTGGAAATCAACATCCATTTCCCCGGTTCTGAGATTTGAAATTTGAAATAAACCCAGACCCATGATTCCTTAGTTTAGATATGAATATACAAGGCATAACGAGAAATTAAAATTAATATTTATTCATCTTAGATTTGGATTTAAGAAACATTAGATTTTATAGCTAGTTGACCTAAACCACTCAATTTGTTGATTTCAAACTTTAATGGGCTGCCACCCTTTGCATGAAATGTTTTATGGATATTTTATTTTATTTTTTTATGAAATTGGGAATTGGAAATAATCTAAAATTTAATCGGCTAGCCACATTGTAATAATAATATAAAAAATCATTTGAATTTTAAACAAACTAATTTTAAAAAAATATCCTTTTATATTTTATTTGAGAATTGGGAGTCAACAAAAGTTTGGATGGTTGATTTATTGTTGGATCTTGGTCTTTCAAGGATGGTTCTCGTTAAGGACCATGAAGACCTAGATATTAGTATCAATCATAATTGTAGAATAACTATAGAAAGAATGAATTATTTTAAAGCTTTAAAAGAAAATGTGAGGAAAACAAGGCCATTGTCGTGTATTTTATTCATGATTTTTGCTTCAGTGAGTTGGTCTTTTTAGGATGTTAGCTGCGGTTGTTTTCTTTTCATTCAATGCGATAGGCAGTTGTTTTCTTTTCATTCCATGTGATAGGCTGTTCTTGTTGGTAAACAAGATAGCGATAGGAAGAGGTGGAAGCAAAATAAATAAATAAATAAAAACAAGGGCTCTGGTGGAAAACCATAAACAACATAGATTTTTTTCCTTAGTAAATGATGGGTTACAAATGGAGGTTCTGACTTTGGAAAAGATAAATGACATACCTTAAAATAGAACCATACCCTATATGCTCTAAAATGCAGGCATGTATAATATTGTCATAAGAATTTTTCTAGTAAACATCTTCAAAACTGTCTCAAAGGTTTTAAAACAAGTTGCGTCATGGTTTGAGAAAAATTTAAAACATGTAAATGCCCCAAAAATACTATTTTTCTTTTTGGGATGGGTTTTAGTTAAGTATGTTGGGTTGACCTCTTCAGTCACAGGGATAACATCCATAGCTTCTAAGCATATAGATACATTTGAACATTGAGCTATCCTATCCTAAGATTATATAGCCTAATAAGTACACAGGAGGAACTAATTAATTGAACCTAAAACTTTTGCTAGTGTTAAGGATCCCAGGATAACCGCTCCCTAGAGTTGCATAGAGATAATGTTCAAAAGAGAAAACATGCTCTTCGCTGATGAAACCTTTCGTTCAAGGTTAGTGCCACATTTCTTGCATAGTCGAAGAGATCAGGCAATAGAGATGGAGGGATATCATCTTGCATCACCAAAAGAAAAAAATAAATTGGAAGGTAAACTAAAAATACCACAATGGTTAAAAAAAAGTAGGTTAATAAATGGCACTCTTTCTGGAAAAAAATCTTTATTAAATATTATTGGAATTTTGTAATAGATAGAGTTTTAGATTGAGGTTGTAGACTTATAGATCAATGCAATGAAAAAAATACATTGAAATTTTTTGTTATAATATGTTGTCAATGATAGGCAAAGTAGGATAGCACTAATTTGGTTAGTCGATGTTGGTCGACTGATTTGGCCTTTTCTTTGCTTGGTCATATTTTTTCTTCCTGCATTCATATGCATAATGTACACATTTCTTACAATAATGATATTGAATTTTTTATTTATCAAACCTCTAACCACTTGGATGACTTGGATTACATGATCGGTGCATGATCGGTTGTATCAAACCTCTAACCACTTGGATTACTTGGAGTTGCATGATCGGTTGTACCCAATTCCTTTGAGTTTTTTGTACAAGTTGCAATGTCTTCTCATAAACATGTTTGTGTCCCCATTTTTTTGTAAATATGTTTGTTGGATGCTTGTTTAGTAGGAATACTTGTAGCGATAAGGCACATGATATCACAAGATTTGATACTCTCTAAGAGAGGTTTATGTTGTCAAGTTTTGGAATAGACCACCTTTTGAGGTAATAGGGGTGACAGGTGTATCCATAGCCTAAATTTGATCAAGGCCGAAGATAAGAAAAAGAATCTGATACAAGGGGATTAGTTGATGGACTGGATATATTTCCAATATTCATTATGATGAAATTCCAAAAATGAAGAATGAAGCATTGTTAGAAACTAACATTAGTAACAAGCATAAGAAATTCTCAAGAATCTGATGAAACATTAAGGAAGAAAAAGTACAAAAATTTTGCGGCATTGAAGAAGAGGAAAAAGAAAAGAGTTTGCACCAGTGTCATGAATCAAAGTTGAAAACCAACCATTTTAAAAATTTTGTTAAGTGTTTGTAAACCTCGCTAAGACATAGACTAACATGCATTTTCATTTCAGTATTTTTCTATTAGAGTATCATAATTAAGAAATTAACTCGCGCAGTTAAGAGTGAGTGTTAAGAGTAGTAATCTCGTTAGTAAATTCTTTGTTAGTTATAGTCAATTATATATTTCCATGATTGGTTTGTCGATATTGGCTTGAACCGTCACTTATGTAACTTATATATACTATTGTACAGTAATAGATAAACAATTCATCTCTATGATGGTTTGATACTCAAATTGGTTTTGTCTCTCCCCATGTTTGATCATGGTCTTGGACCTTTGGTTAGGCCCTTTCTTCATGTAACTTTGTTTTCTTGAATCTACAAATGCATTAATTAGGGGCTTCCCATGCCCTTTGCATAATGGCCCCTATCATGCCACAACTTATCCGAAGTATTCTATCCACCTTGATGATCCATATATCTATGATTTTCTCAAGACATATATTCTTTCCCATTGTTTTCATGTGATTGGGGACTCTTTGATTATCCAGTTTAAATGCACATTTTCCATTGTTAGATTTGGGAATGATGCATCTCTTCAATGTGGTGGAAACTAAACCCTCGAAGCACAGTACACCAATTACTTTCCAATGGACTGGTATTATATTCCCTATTGAATGGGAATGCTAGTATTCTGAGCTTCAACAAAAGAAAAATGCTCATATCTTTCTCTATATATCGTGCTCCAATTATAATATTCGATAACCAAACAATTTATTTTTGTCTACATTACGGTTGTCTGAACCTCTTGCAGAAATTAGTCGAACCTGGACTAGTCATTTGATTTCCTAACAAGGGATCCATTTGGAGTATATTGGCCAATTGTTTCACCTGACAAGATGTCATTAACTGATTGACCAATAGAAGGACAATCACAAAGACACCTTCAATGCCTAAGTATTTTTTCATGTTCTCATCACCAAAGAAGGCCATGGTCGTATTATTAAGACTCTTTAAGGAGAGGTGTATTTCGTTCCATCTTGAATCATGCCAGCAAATTTGTTCAAACAATATACAAAAGGTGGATGAATTAAAAATAATTTATTCATCATAGATCCCGTCTGCTAGCAAAAAGTGTTTCTGATGAATGTTAATTACTAAAGTATACAAATATGCAAGGAAAACTCATAGCATCAAACATTGATGATCTACATAGAGATATTATAAAATTTCAAGCAGATGCAAGAACCAAAAAAGAACAGCTTGTTGAAATATATGTTAATATTTAGATTCTTAGACAAGTTTTGACTAATATTGAATCTCTAATGCATGCTATTAAGAATCTTGATGCTATGCTTTCTATTTTAGAGAGAATGCGTTTTATGATTCAAGATATCAAGAAAATAGTAACAAGGCCTGAGAGAAATCCAGAAGCATAAGAAATTAATTCATGGACCTTCAAACTCTGCAAGACAATGTAAGCATACTAAATTTTTTTTCTTGGTGTGATGAATTTTGAAAATGACCCAATACCTGCTTTTGATTTTGGAGTCACTCATGCAAAAATATTGAGCAAGTTTATGAAGCAGTTGCTGAATTCAAAAAAATCGAAGATATTTCCCAAAAGATCTTTACCAAAGTTATCATCATTTCATGGCTATTAGGAAAGAGACGCAAATAGATACTATCATGAATAAAAATCCAACATCATCCTCATCCTCATATTTTCATACTAGCATCTCAGGACTTGGAAAAATCCTTAGCGCCATTCTATGCCAGCCAATGCTTCATATCGATTTCCATACTATAAATGAAATCCATAATACAATCCATATACTTGGGAATTTGGTTGTTGGTAAGAAATCCCAAGACACGAAATTAACTTCTAAATATATTGTTATCCAACACATAGAAGGATTCCCATGATAAGTATTTTAATGGTGGAGATGGCTTCTAGAGAATACCAAAGATTATATCATTAACTCTGTTGAAGCTTTAGGCAATCAACTATATGGCCTTGAGGAAGGTTCATATTATGAACAATGCATATCTGTATTCCTCGGTTAAAGACTTTGTAACCTTGCATTGCATCAAGAATATTTATGCTATATGTAGAAATTGCTCATATCGTCAAGGAAGATGGATTATCCTACATATGTTAAGTACTACATCAAAAAAAAATTGGATTGCTTCCTCATGTAATAGAACAATATTTTAAGGACAAAAATAATAATTTTCAAGGAATGTTAACTACCAAGGAAAATAGACACATATTGCACGTGATTCAAGAATAATTCCCAAGTAAAGGAGCTTCAAAGCATTTCAAACGACATGATGCAATGTAAACATGTGCCTTATGCAAATATGTTGGATAAATGCCCACATGGGGTCATGGAGCAGTGTTTCATGAAAATTTAGAAAACATTCGTCCAAAGGTAAATTTTATACTGCTATTAATTTATTTTCTACTCATCATCCTTTTAAGTCTTTCTCTAAACATCCTCCTCATTTTTTTCTAGATGAAAGTCTACCCCTTTTCTCCATTGTCATTCTTCCCCTACCACTAATGTCAAATGGTTTGGATGTGAAAAATTTGGCCATGTCCTCAAAAAATATGTGAGCCTCACCTTGCAGCTGTAGTATGACACCGCTGACCTTAAATGGTGGGACCTTGATTTCAATGGTCATATAGGCCATCCTAATGACAAAATATGTTTTATTAACAATTTAATATAAATAAACTTCTCCATTATAATTGTTCTTATGCATATGATAATCAAGGAATACATTGTTGTTATGGCTTATTATGTCCTTGACAAGGGGATATATATGAATCGCTCAGGTATATTAATCTTGAGTAATTTAAAAAATTATAGAAGTTCAGATTAAGGTTTTGCAATATTCAATACAAATTTGATTTAAGTTTATTTTTTAATTGTATTTTTGTTCGCTACCATTGGTTTGGTAGAGGTGGCGTTGCCCTCTGTTCCTGTGCCCCAAGACCCAGCGACTTGATGTCACCAATGCTATAAATATATCAAATTCTAATTCCTTGCAGAGAATTAGGTAATCGATTAAGTTTGACGTCACCCTGTTTCAATATTAAACCTACTATCTACACAGAATTGCATTGGAGTATACAAATGATAGACCTAGAGTCACGAAACCTATTTGGAAAGGGGGCTAGTTATTGAACATTATTATGAATCCTGCAGTGAGTTGGGGCTATGGCATGATCTAGTTCACCTTAATATTTTATCAAGGGAGGTGGTAGTTGACAATGGCCTCAAGAAATTTTTAATGCTGTCAATTTTTTTCATATTTTTTCTCCATTGAAAATATGTCATAGATATTGTTACACTTGTTGTTGAGATCATATGTTGCATGCCTGCAGACATCATGGCTCGTATGATCTTATGTGGGTAGCTATCTTCTCATCATTTCACCTGCAGCAGCTTACCCAAGGTTGGGTAAAAGTAGCTTCCTAAAGGGTTTTAAATTAAGTGCTGAGACATATGCTTTTTAGGTTCTACCTTCATCATTCTTACTTTGTGCACTGATAATCATTTTTTACAAGTTTGTAGCCCTCTTCCTTCATACTTTTCTTGATATTCTATTACATATTTTAATTGTTTTACATGTGAAAGAAGTTGTCGCGAAGGTGGGAGAGGTCCAAACGTTATGATAGTAGACTATATTTCTGATGAGCCCTCCTACACAACACTACCAAACGGGAAGTAGAGTGTAGCTGGTGCTATTATTTCATTAGCTTGTTTCAAGCTTGGGGGCTCTGGTTTTTCTAAATTAGATGTTTACATTCTAATTAGGTATTCCAACACAGGCGCCCAATAGTTGGTTGTTGCACAGGATACAATTTTCTAAGCGGGTAGTTTACGATGTCTCCAAAGATAAGGTACAACATCACATTCTACATAATTCAATTAACATCACATTCTACATAATTTAGAGACCTCAAAGCATGTGACCATTTGGAAGCAACAATACTCCTGGATTAAGTCAAGCAATTAGATGGTTTGAATGTTCTAAATATGGTTGATCCCATACTATTATGAGTAATATATGAAAAAATATTAATTTTATACAAAAAAATTAAAATTAAAAAAACCCACATTTGGAAATCCTACAGGAATCTATAAGAAGATTTGAACAAGGGTTGAATTCAACTAATCCTACGAGAATCCAGAAGAAGATTTGAACAGGGGTTCACAGCTGGAAAATCTATATTGTGATAATACAAATCAAATATTTAAACATTAACCAAAGACCATAGAAAGTTATGAAACTCACGAGATGCAGACCACTAAAGCCACATATATCTAATTCCCTCCATGTTACTTTTTAAGGCATTTGGTATTAAAAATTTATATCAAATTTATGTGAACTCAATTCTAAATGGTTTATGGCATAGATCGTCTCCTTCAACGGGTATATATCAAACCACATACGCCATGTGCTTGGACACGTATATATCTCCAACTAATATGAATCTAAAATATACAACAATTAAACTTTTTTTTATCATTGTATCATGAATTAAACCTACCTTAGATTTAAACAATATCTTTCTAAAATATACAGCAATTAAACTTTTGTTTTATCATTGTATCACGAATTAAACCTGCCTTAGATTTAAACAATATCTTTTGCCATCCATTTATAGATGTCAAGAAAAACCAATTATATTTAATATTTAAAGTAGAAATTAGAATATACATCAAAGTTGGAAAAGTTTGCTAATTTGTTTGTCGGATGAAATAAATCTTATTCAAATTATAGAATGGATAACATATGTTATTGCATATATTTGTGTAAAAACTGCAACTTTGGGTATTGAAGTTGCCGAAGGTCTTTGTTTCTTCTCATTTACTTTTTTTTTTTTACATTTTCGACTGGGTTGTGTTTACCAAATTTAGCTAACAAGTGTAGTCATGGAAATTTCAGCTGCTCATGGAAATTGGAGCGACTCAATGTACTTATTAATTGAAATCTACTTAAATCAAACCAAACCAAGTTAAAGTTCAATATCTCACAATTCAATGCATGTATTGTGAAAATTGCATTTCATTATTTGTTTGAAGATCATCTGTAAGTATTGTAGTGAGAAATTGCATTTCATTATTTACTTAGAGATTTGGAATTGGAAATCAACATAGGATTCCTCGGTTCTGAGATTTGAAATTTGAAATAAACCCAGACCCAGGTTTCCTTAGTGTTGATATGAATATAAAAGGCATAACGAGAATTTAAAATTAATATTTATTCATCTTAGATTTGGATTTAAGAAACATTAGATTTTACAGCTAGTTGACCTAAACCACTCAATTTGTTGAATTCAAATTTTAATGAGCTGCCATCCTTTGCATAAAATGTTTTATGGATATTTTATTTTATTTATTATGAAATTGGGAATTGGAAATAATCTAAAATTGAATTAGCAAGCCATAGTGTAATAATAATATAAAAAATCATTTCAATTTTATACAAACTAATTTAAAAAAAATATCCTTTTATATTTTATTTGAGAGTTGGGAGTCAACAAAAGTTTGGATGGTTGATTTATTTATCGTGTATTTTATTCATGATATTTTCTTCAGTGAGTTTAATGTGAGCAAATGGTCTTTTAGGATGTTCTTTCCCCGTTTTAATCTGCGGTTGTTTTATTTTCATTCCATGTGAAAGGCGGTTCTTGTTGGTAAACAAGATAACGATAGGCAGAGGTGGAAGCAAAATAAATAAATCAATAAAAACCAGGGATCTCGTGGAAAAACATAAAAAAAAATAGAATTTTTTCTCAGTAAATGATGGGTTACAAATGGAGGTTCTAACTTTGGAAAATATAATTGACATACTTTAAAATAGAACCACGCCCTATATACTCTAAAATGCAGGCCTGTATAGTATTGTCATAAGAATTTTCTGGTAAACATCTTCAAAACTGTCTCAAAGTTTTCAAAACAAGCTGCATCATGGTTTGAGAAAAATTTAAAACATGTAAATGCCCCCAAAAAACTATTTTTCTTTTTGGGATGGGTTTTAGTTCAAGTTGTTGTGTCGACCTCTTCAGTCACACGGATAAAATCCATATCTTTTAAGAATATAGATACGTTTGAACATTGAGATATCCTATCATGAGATTCTATACCCTAAAAAGTACACAGGATGAACCAACTGATTGAACCTAAAAAATTTGCTAGTGTTAATGATCCTGGGATAACTGCTTCCTAGATTTGCATAGAAATAATTTTCAAAAGAGAAAACATGCTCTTGTCTCATGAAACCTTTCATTTAGGGTTAGTGCCACATTTCTTGCATAGCCTAAGAGATCAGACAACAGAGATGGAGGGCTATCATCTTGCGTCACCAGAAGCAGAAATAAATTGGAAGGTAAGCTAAAGATACCACCATGGTTAAAAAAAAAGGTAGGTTAATAAATGGCACTCTTTCTGGAAAAAAATATTTATTAAATATTGTTGGAATTTGGTAATAGATAGAGTTTGAGATTGAGGTTGTAGAAATATAACTCACTGCAATGAAAAAAATACATTGACAAAATTTTATTATAATATGTTGTCAGTGATAGGAAAAGTAGGATAGCATTGCCAAAGACAGTAACACAACCAAGTCTGAGTAAGCGAAGGAAATTTAATATGGCCATTAACTTACACCGAACCAATTTCGAGTAAACTGAATCATAAACAGTTAAACTGGGAGAAAACGAAGCAAGAAAATTTGACTATTAACTAATGCAAAATTGGGTTGTATATCCTTATTATATCGGATAGAAGTGGCTTGTTTTCCAAGACAAACTCTGATTTCCTTGATGATAGGAGAAAATGAGGGCTATCCGGTAACTCCTTAGGAGCAACTATCTTCCTGGAAGAAGAAATATGATTTATATCCATAATGTCTGATAAACGACGTCATAATGTGATACAGTGCTCTTCAAATTGGTTCTTAATCGTATTGGCTGACTGGAAGAATGGGTGAAGTTTAAAACTTGGTATTTAATTTTACCTGCATCAAAATTAAATAATAACAATTAAATTAGCAATTAAAATAAAATCGTAAAAACTTTTACTACTTATACCAACAAATTCCAAAAACTAAAATTTTTTTGCTGCAAAACGATGAGCATGTCTGCACGGATTGATAATCTCCTCTAAATTTAATATTCTGTATCTTATAACAAAATAAAAACCACACAACTATAGTGAAATTGTTGTACCTTATCTTTGGAGACATTGTAAACTACCCGCTTAGAAAATTGTAAGTTGTGCAACAGCTGACTGTTGGGCGCCTGTGTTGCTAGACCTAATTAGAATGTAAACATCTAATTTAGAAAAACCAGAGCCCCAAGGCTTGAAACAAGTTAATGAAATAATAGCACGAACTACACTCTACTTCCTGTTTGGTAGCGTTGTCCGGGAGGGCTCATAAGAAAGACAGTCTACTACCATAATGTTTGGACCTCTCCCACCTTCGCGACAACTCCTATCACCTGTAAAACAATTAAAATATGTCTTAGAATATGAAGAAAACTATGAAGAAAGAGGGCTACAAATTGTAAAAAATGATTATTAGTGCATGGAGTAAGAATGATGAAGGTAAAAATTGATAAGCAGATGTCTCAACATTTAATTTAAAACCCTTTGGGAAGATGCTTTTACCCAGCCTTGGGTAAGTTGTTGCGGGTGCAATGATGAGAAGATAGTTTCCCACATAAGAGCATACAAGCCATGATGTCTGCAGGCATGCAGCAGATGATCTCAACAACAAGTGTAACAATATCTATGACATATTTTCAATGGAGTAAAAATATGGTAAAAATTGATAGCATTAAAAATTTCTTAAGGCCATTGTCAAATACCACCTCCCTTGATAAAATATTAAGGTGAACTAGATCATGCCATAGTGCCAAATCACTGTAGGCTTCATAATGATGTTCAATAACTATCCCCCTTTCAAAAGAGGTTCTGTGACTCTAGGTCTATCATTTCTATACTCCAATGCAATTCTGTATACTCCAATGCAATTCTGCGTAGATAGTAGGTTTAATATTGAAAGAGGGTGACGTCAAACTTAATCGATTACTTAATTCTCTGCAAGGAACTAGACTTTGATATATTTATAGCATTGGTGACATCAAGTCGTCACTAGGCCCTGGGGCATAGGAACAGAGGCCAACGTCACCTCTACCAGATCAATGGTAGCGAACAAAAAATACAATTAAAAAATAAATTTTGTATTGAATATTGCAAAACCATAATCTAAACTTCGATAATTTTTTTAATTACTCAAAATTAATATACCTCATCCATTCATATATATCCCCTTTTCGGGGACATAATAAGCCATAAAAAAATGTATTCCTTGATTAGCATATGCATAACAACAAATATAATGGAAAAGTTTATTTATATTAAATTGTTAATAAAAAATATTTCACCATCAGGATGGCCTATAGGACCATTGAAATCAAGGTCCCACTGTTTAAGGTCAAGGGTGTCATACTACAGCTGCAAGGCGAGGTTCACATTTTTTTGAGGACACTGGTTTTCCAAATGGCCAAATTTTTCACATCCAAACCATTTGACATCAGTGGTAGGGGAAGATCGACAATGGAGAAAAGGGGTAGACTTTCATCTAGAAAAAAACGAGGAGGAGGTTTAGAGAAAGACTTAAAAGGACGATGAGTAGAAAATAAATTAATAGCAGTATAAAATTTACCTTTGGACGAGTGTTTTCTAAATTTTCATGAAACACTGCTCCATGATCCCATGTGGGCATTTGTCAAACATATTTGCATAAGGGACATGTATACATTGTATCATGTCGTTTGAAATGCTTTGAAGCTCCTTTCTCCGGGAATTATTCTTGAATGACGTGCAATATGTGTCAATTTTCCATGGTAGTTAACATTCCTTGCAACTTATTATTTTTGTCCTTAAAATATTGTTCTATTACATGAGGAAGCAATCCATTTTTTTTTTGATGTAGTACTTAACATATGTAGGATAATCCATCTTACTTGACGATGTGAGCAATTTCTACATATAGTATAAATATTCTTGATGCAATGCAAGGTTACAAATTCTTTAACTGAGGAATACAGATCTCCATTGTTCATAATATGAACCTTCCTCAGGGCCATAGAATTGATTGCCTAAATATTTTAAGGGTTGATTGTCTGCTTCAACAGCGTTAAGGATATAATCTTTGGTATTCTCTAGAAGCCATAACCACCATTAAAATAAATGTCTTGGGAATCATGTTATTTGTTGGGTAACAATATATTTAGAAGTTAATGTAGTGTCTTGGGATTTCTTACCAACAACCCAATTCCCAAGCATATGGATTGCATTACGGATTTCATCTGTAGTATGGAAATCGATATGAAGCATTGGATGGTCTAGAATGGCGCTAATGATTTTTCCAAGTCCTAATATGCTAGTATGAAAAGATGAGGATGAGGATGATGTTGGATTTGTCTTCATGATAGTATCTACTTGTGTCTCTTTCCTGATAGCCATGAAATGATGATAGCTTTGGTAGAGATCTTCTAGGAAATCTCTTCGATTTTTTTTTAACTGAGCAACTGCTTCATAAACTTACTCAATCTTTTTGCATGAGTGACTCCAAAATCAAAAGCAGGTCTTGGGTCATTTTCAAAATTCATCACACCAAGAAAAAAAAATTGGTATGCTTACTTTGTATTGTAGAGTTTGAAGGTCCATGAAGTAATTTCTTATGCTTCTGGATTTCTTTTAGACCTTGTTCCTATTTTCTTGATATCTTGAATCATAAAACACATTCTCTCTAAAATAGAAAGCATATCATCAAGCTTCTTAATAGCATGTATTAAAGATTCAGTATTAGTCAAAACTTGTTTAATAATATCAATATTAACATGTATTTCAACAAGATGTTCTTTTTTGGTTCTTGCACCTGCTTGAAATTTCAGAATATCTCTATGTAGATCATCAATGTTTGATGTTGTGAGATTTCCTTGCAGATTTGTATACTTTAGTAATTAACATTCATCAGAAACACTTTTTTCTAGCAGATGGGATCTATGATGAATAACTTATTTTTTAATTCTTCCATCTTTTGAGTATTGTTTGACCAAATTTTCTAGTAGGCTTCAAGATGGAACGAAAGACACGTCTCCTTCAAGAGTCTTAATAATACGACCATGGCCTTCTTTGGTGATGAGAACATGAAAAAATCCTTAGGCATTGAAGGTGTCTTTATGATTTTCCTTCTATTGGTTAATCTGTTAATGACATCTTGTGAGGCGAAACAATTGGCCAGTATACTCCAAATGGATCCCTTGTTAGGAAATCAAATGACTAGTTCAGCTTCAATCGATTTCTACAAGAGGTTCAGACAACTAAAGTAGACAAAAAGAACTTGTTTGGTTATCGAATATTATAATTGGAGCACGAGATATAGAGAAATACATGAACATTTTTTCTTTTGTCGAAGCTATAATAATAGCATTCTCATTCAACGGGGAATCTAATACCAGTCCATTGAAAACTAACTAGTGTATTGTGCTTCGAGGGTTTAGTTTCCACCACATTGAAGAGATGCATCATTCCCAAAGCTAACAATGGAAAAAGTGCATTTAAACTGGATAACCAAAGAGTCCCCCATCACATGAAAACAAAGGGAAAGGATATATGTCTTGAGAAAATAATAGATATATGGATCATCAAGGTTGATAGAATACTTTGGGTAGGCTGTGGCATGATAGGGACCATTATGTAAAGGGTTTGGAAAGCCCTCAATTAATGCATTTGTAGATTCGAGAAAACAAAGTTACATGAAGAAAGGGCCTAACCAAAGGTCCAGACCATGATCAAACATGGGGAGAGACAAAACCAATTTGAGTATCAAACCATTAAGAGATGAACTGTTTATTTATTACTGTACAATATTATATATATGTTACATAATTGACGGTTCAGGACAATACCGACTAACCAATCATGGAACTATATAGCTGACAGTAACTAACATAAAATTAACTAATGAGATTACTACTCTTAACACTCACTCTTTTCGAGAGTTAATTTCTTAATTATGATACTCTAATAGAAAAATACTAAAATGAAAATGCATCGTGTTCTATGTCTTAGCAAGGCTTACAAACACTACAAAATTTCAAAAATGGTTGGTTTTCAAGTTTGATTCATGACGCTGGTGCAAACTATTTTCTTTTTCCTCTTCTTCAATGCCGCAAAATTTTTGTACTTTTTCTTCCTTGATGTTTCATCAGGTTCTTGAGGCTTTCTTATGCTTGTTACTAATGTTAATTTCTAACAATGCTTCATTCTTCATTTTTGAGATTTCATCATAATGAATATTGGAAATATATATGGTCCATCAACTAATCCCCTTGTATCAAAGATTCTTTTTCTTATCTTTGACCTTGATCAAATTTAGGTTATGGATACATCTGTCACCCCCATTACCTCTAACGGTGGTCTATTCCAAAACTTGACAACATAAACCTCTCTTAGAGAGTATAAACATCAGAGGAAATTTCAACTCAAAATGGGCCTCCTAAGGAAAATTAATAAAATAATAGTTAAAATAATAAAATAATATTTATTAATTTTGGAGGAAGAAA
>LPNX010785665.1:202257-215006 GCA_001517045.1 Pseudotsuga menziesii
CATTTTCGACACATCTCCCTGTGTTTTTACTCAAATTTCGATTGGGAGATCTCATTGGATGCGGAATTTAATTCCACATCCAACAAGTACCCACTCGGCATACTTTTGACAGTCTTGCTACCCCAAAAACAAGAAATACTTAAAATATGTGATGATGACATCATCATCACATTTTTCAGGTATTTCTTGTTTTTGGGGTAGCGGGGCCATTAAAAGTATGTCGAGTGGGTACACGCTCCCAATTGAAATTTGAGTAAAAACACAAGAAGATATGTTGAAAATACAAACAAAAAAAATAGTTTTTTTTATGATACCTATCCCCAAATTTATATTAAAAAAGTGTTTAAGAGGTGCTCCCTTTTTGAATTTTAAAGCATTTTTAAGGGCTAATACATGATGACATGGAATTTGTATTATTTTTGGAAGGCCCATTTTAAATTGAAATTTCCTCTAATGATCCTGTAATATCATGTGCCTTAGCGCTACAAGTATGCCTACTGAACAAGCATCCAATAAACATATTTACAACAAAATGGGGACACAAACATGTTTATGAGAAGGCATTACAACTTGGACTGAAAACTCAAAAAAAAACTCAAAGGAATTAGGTACAACCAATCATGCCCCTCATTACAACATATGCCCAATTAAATTATGGCCATTACATTCTTCGTGCATCTTTTATGTTGCAAAAACAAAACAAAAATGTCATATATGTACCTATTGGGAACCAACCATATCTTTGGGCCAAACATTGGTAGACAGATTGCATTACTGACAACCCTATGGACATACTTCATGTTGGAAATAGTAATTACTCGCAGAAGTTGTACCAGACCTCAGTCGACTCTTCCAAAGTCTGTCACTACTTTTGTCTCTGTCAGTCATCCTGACAAGAGTGAAGTGTTCACGATGCTGCAATGTAATTCAGTTGAATTAATTTTCTGAAATTAAGTTTTAGGTAGATAGTTATTATAGTCATTAATGTCAAGACTGTAGATTCATGGAGAAGCAATTTTTTGTTTTCCTATAAATAGAAGAAGAATTTTGTGAATCAATTAGAGAGAACTCAGAGATAAAATTCTAAGCAAAGAGTGAAGAAAGAATAGAGTCGAATCTCAAGCTTTTGTGTGTTTGATTATGTTCAAGAGACGAAGCTCTGTAAAAGAATCTCTTGAAGAGCCAACAAGTTCGTATTACCCTTTTTGTTATTTCTCGACAAGTTATATAAATCAAATAGTTTATGGTTGAAATGCATGTTTACTTAGCTGACATTTTCTGAAGAATTACTTGTGTAAATTTTGTTTACATTTATAGAGTGAAAGATCAAAGAATCCATAAACATTTCTCCCAGTAAAAGCTTCATGTTTAAAGACAGAGTGGTCAACTCAACTCTTCCTTAATGTTTGGTTATATGTTTTTTATAATTCCGTCGAATTGTTGATTGTGTCAGTTTTTACTTCATATTACTAGTGGATGAAAAACATTTGTAATTCATTAAGTCTTTTAGAATAAGAAATATCCTTTGTAAATTTCGACTAAAAACAAACTAGTTGAGAAAGTGAGTCGAATTACACCTGTCGAAGTAAACCAATAGAAGTTAATCGGTCGAAGTAAACCTGTCAAAGTGAAGTGATTCGATAAAATTGACAAGTAAGAACTGTAAAGGTAAAAGAGTCAGGTCTAAAATTCCAACCATATTGGTATACTTGTCTAGTCAGAGTTAGACAAGTAAAAATAAGTTGAAGTCGACGTGAAATTTTTTTAACTGAGCGGTAACTCAAGTTTATTCATATCAGTTTATGCTAACTAGTATCAGAGCAGGTTTAGGAAAGAAACCTTGTCTTAAAAAGGGAAAAAGTAATTTCTCTAAGGAAAATTTTAAAAATTAAAAATGGCTTCTACTTGTGGTTCAAATATGTCGAGTTTGCAAACTCCGATTTTTACTCGAAAGAATTATGAATATTGATCTCTAACAATGAAGGCTTTGTTCAGAGGTCAAGATGTTTGGGATATATTTCAAAATGGTTATGCAGAACCAGGAGACCAGGCAGCATATAAAAATCTCTCACATGTTGATAAAGATGACCTAAGGGAACAAAGGAAGAAAAACAGAAAAACTTTGTTCTACATACATCAAGCCATGCATGAAAGCATACTCCCAAGAATAGCAACAACAATTACCACAAAATAAGCATGGGATATATTGGAGACTGCATATCAAGGCATGGCTAAGGTAAAGACCTCCAAGTTGCAGATTCTAAGAAGATATTTTGAATCTTTGTCAATGAAATCTCATGGAGAAACTATAACAGAGCAAAGGGTGGTTGAAAAAGTTCTTAGAAGTCTTCCCCCAAGATTTGAATCCTTGGTTGTGACCTTAGAAGAACACAAAGACATGTCGGTGTTTACCATTGATGAGTTGCAGGATTCACTCATTAATCATGAACACATACTTAGTAGATCACACACATCATTGGAAGGTGCATTTGCAACATAGTCATCTACAAGTCGTGGTAGAGGCAGGGGAGAAACAACTCCATAGGTAGAGGAAGAAGTTCTTCCAGAGGAGGACGTGACATAAGTACTGCAAATGTCATTGGCAGAGGAGATTAGAATCCGAATCCAAGTCAGCCAATTGGTTAGAGGTTTGATAAATAAAAAATTTAATGTCATTATTCTAAGAAATTTGGTCATTATGCATATGAATGAAGGAAGAAACAATATGACTCTACCACTCCGACAAGTCAAATGTTAATGGCATATGCATCTCCACTTGAATGCAATGTTTTCTGAGAAATTCCACATGGCATATGGTACTCAGATTCATGCTGCAACAATCATATGACTAGGAATTTAAATTTGTTTTGCAGTCTAGATAATTTAGTTCAAAGTGATGCTACACTTGGAAATAATGTCCAAGTTACTGTTTTGGGAAAAGGTATTGTTGGTATTCTAACCAAACAAGGGGAGAGTAAGTTTATTCCTGATTTCTATCATGTCGAAGGTCTAAAAAATGTTTGCTGAGCATTGGATAACTGATACAAAAAGGCTACAGAGTCTATATAGAAGATGATCACTATGTGATTAAACACAAGCGTCCAAGCAACCAGCTAATAGCAAAAGTTCCACTGACAAGAAATCGCTTGTTTTCGTTGAGGATAATTCTAGACATGGAAGGAAAGACAAATACAAGAGCTGCATTCAAAGCATAAATTAAAGAAACAGTCGAGCAATTCGATAAGAAAGAAAATCATAGTGCTGATTTTCAAACAGCATTTCATACATAAGTTTAGGATGAATCCTGGTTGTGGCATTTCAGATTTGGACATCTGAATTTTGGTGGGATGAAGCTACTGCACACAAGGAATATGGTGAAAGGATTTCCATCGATTAACAAGCCAAAAAGAGTTTGTGAAGGCTGCATTTTTGGAAAGCATCATAGAGAGACTTTTCCAATTGGTAAGTCATATAGAGCATGCACACCACTTGAAATTGTGCACTCTGATATTTATGGTACAATGCATACATCATATATTGGTGGATGCAATTATTTTCTTGATTTTATTGATGACTACTCAAGAAAAATAGGGGTATATTTTCTGAAACATAAATCTGATGCATTTAGTTATTTCCAGTAGTTCAAGGCATTCATGGAGAACCAAAGTGGACACTACATCATAATCTTAAGGATTGACAGAGGAGGTGAATATGTTTTGAATACATTTCTAAAGTTTTGCAAGACCCATGGCATACAAAAGCAATTCACTACACGGTATACACCTCAACAGATGGAGATGGCGTGCAACATGATGGAAGCCAAGTATTTTCCAAATGAATATTCGGATGAAGCAGTCACAACTGTTGTATATATCATGAACCAGTATCCGATAAAGAGTGTGAAGAACAAAGTTCCTCAATAAGCATGGACATGTATGAATCACAGTGTTACTCATTTAAAAGTTTTTGTTTGTGTTGCATATGCTCATGTTCCATATGAGCTGAGAAAGAAGCTAGAAAACAAGGGGCATAAATGAATTTTTGTCGGCTACTCCGAATTCAAAAATCATACGAGTTGTATGATCATGTCGCAAGGAAAATGATAATCAATTGAGATGTTCAATTTGTCGAGAATAAATCATGGGATGGAATTGTCAACATAAATATCAAGATTGTGTCGAATGTCGACAATGATGACATGACGGAGGAAGTGGTTCAAACACCACATATAAGTCAACCAGTTGCAGCACTGTCGAATTTCATGACATCATGACATGGTTTAGCACAAGTAACATCAACAGAAGTTGCAACTCAAGCTACATCAACAAGCACACCAAGAGGACAACAAACTCCATCAAGTATTTTGTTGAGGTCAACACCGACAGAACTAGTGAAGACAAGAAGTCTGCGTGAAATATATGAAGCTGGTACACCAAATTCATTCTCTCTCTTTGCATTATTTTCTCCTATATATGATCCACTAACATTTGAGGAAGCTATCAAAGAAGAAGCATGGGCACAAGCCATGGATGAAGAAATAGAATGCATTAAGAAGAATCAAACATGGGAGATGGTTGATGTACCAAAAGATAAAGATGTAATCATTGCCAAATGGATTTACAAGACCAAACAAGATGTCGAAGGGATTGTGCAGAAGCACAAAGCAAGAATGGTCGCAAGAGGGTTCACACAGTAACTTGGCATAGATTTCAATGAAACATTTCCACCTATTGCATGCATGGACACAGTCAGAACAATCTTGGCCATTGTTGCACACAACAAATGGCATGTTTATCGAAAGGATGTTAAGTCGACATTTTTTATGGCTATCTGGAAGAAGAAGTATATGTGGAACAACCACAAGGCTATGAAGTTCCAGGTCAAGAGCATAAAGTGTACAGGATGCAAAAGACACTCTATGGTTTGAAGCAAGATCCTAGAGCTTGGTACAGTCGGATTGATTCCTATCTCACTGAAAATGGATTTCACAGAAGTGAAAGTGAACCGACTTTGTACAGCAAAGTTGATGAGAAAGATAAGTTGTTAATTGTCTTCCTGTATGTAGATGATATAATATTTACTGGTGACTTTGGCATAGAATATTTTAAAGCAGTCATGGAAAGTGAATTTGAAATTACTGATTTGCGGCTTATAAAAATTTTCTTGGGAATCGAAGTCCAGCAGTTTGAAAGTGGTATATTTATATCACAGTCAAATTATGCAAGTACAGTTTTGAAAAGATTTAATATGTCTAATTGCAAGACAGTCTCAACACCAGTAATAATAGGTTTAAAATTGTGCACCAAGGATGATGATGGATCGACAATAGATCCTACGTTGTTTAAAAGGCTTGTTGGAAGCCTTATGTATTTAACAGCGACAATACCAAACATCATGTATGGAGTAAGTCTGATCTCAAGATTCATGGAGTCACCAAAAGACTCACATTGGCAAGCAGGTAAAAGAATTATGAGGTATGTAAGTGGCACAAAAGATCTTGCCATTATCTATTCAACCTCAGAAAATTGTAAACTCATTGGCTACACTGACAGTGACAATGGAGGAAGCATAGATGACAGGAAGAGAACATATGGGTACACATTTCATTTTGGTATAGGTGTTGTTTCATGGGATTCAAAGAGACAACCCATAGTAATTCTGTCTTCAACATAAGCATAATATGTTTCCGCTACAAGCGCTGCATGTCAAGATATCTAGATGCAGAGAGTGTTAAAAGACTTGTCACGGAACCAAGAAGAACCAACAACAATTTTCTGCGACAACAATTCAACCATTGCATTATCCAAGAATTATGTGTTCCACAAGAGAACAAAGAACATCGACACAAGGTTTCATTTCATAAGAGAATTGGTGAATAACAAAGAAAATTGTTTAGAATTTTGCAGGTCTGAAGATCAACTTGCATACATCTTTACAAAACCATTGGCAAGGGATACATTTCAGTGTCTACGTAGTTATCTTGGAATGAGAAATTCTAAATAGTAAACTCTGTCATGCACAGAGCATGTTTAAGCTCTGAAACATTTTGTAAAATTTTGTTTTAAGATCCCCATCTGCCCATCATTAAGGAGGAATGTTGGAAATAGTAATTTCTCGCAGAGGAAGAAGAAGTTTGCCTATAAATAGAAGAAGAAGTTTGCAAATCAATTATAGAGAACTCAGAGAGAAAATTATGAGCAGAGAGTGAAGAAAGAATAGAGTTGAAGCTCAAGCTTCTGTTTGTTTGATTTTGTCAAAGAGGCGAAGCTCTGTAAAAGAAATTGTTGAAGAGCCAACAAATTTGTATTACCCTTTTTGTTATTTCTTGACAAGTTATATAAATCAAATAGTTTATGGTTGAAATGCATGTTTACTTAGCCAACATTTTCTCTAGAATTATTTGTGTAAATTTTATTACATTTACAGAGTGAAAGATAAAAGAATCCATAAAAATTTCACCCAGTAAAAGTTTTAGGTTTTAAGACAGAGTGGTCGACTCAAGTCTTCCTTAATGTTTGTTTATATGTTTTTTATAATTCTGTAAAACTGTTGATTGTGTCGGTTTTTACTACATATTACTGGTGGGTGAAAAAAATTTGTAATTTCTTAAGTCTTTTAGACTAAGAAATATCCTTTGTAAATTTCAACTAAAAACAAACTAGTCGAGCAAGTGAGTCGAAGTAAAACTATCGAGTTAAACCTATTGAAGTAAACCACTCGAAGTTAACCGGTCGAAATAAACCTGTCGAAGTGAAGTGGGTCGGTAAAACCGACAAGTAAGAATTTGTCGAGGTAAAAGAGTCGGATCTAAAAGTCTGGTAGACTTGTTTAGTTGGAGTTATACAAGTAAAAAGAAGAAGTCGAAGTCGACGTGAAAATTTATAACTGAGCAGTAACTCAAGTTTATCCATCTCGGTTTTTGCTAACTGGTATTAGAGCAGGTTTAAGAAAGAAACCTTGTCTTAAAAAGAGAAAAAGTAATTTATATAAGGAAAATAAAAAAAATAAAAAATGGAGACAATTACAGAATAAAATCAATGAAGCAAAATTGAACTTGAAAATAAAAATAGTTATGAAGCCATGAACCAGAGTTGAATATTAATATGCTGATTGTGAAAACAAACAATATATTTGAACGTATACCAATAAACTTGTTGAAGTTTCAGATAGACTTAGCATTTCCGCAAATGATCAGTTGTGCTATTATTTCAGAAGATGCTTCAATTGTTTGGAGTATATCTTGAAATATCTACTGTTCTGTGCCGGCAGGTGAATTTGTGAAGCTGAAGAGGATAGAAGGAACCATTGACCTTTGCAACGCCATAATTACGATTACTGCTTCACAGTAACCCCGAAATTCAACGTTGAAACTTGTTAAAACAATGATTAAGATTTGTAATGTTTATTAGATAGTGTCGGCGGCAGAAAGGGAAAGAGTTTTCTGGAACGAGTTCGAGAAGCAGCAAATCAATGCGATGGTCGGCAGGTAGAATAGAATAGTGCATTGCATTGTATTGTTGACAGTTGGAACAGTGACCCTTAGCAAAGGAAAATCTGGATAAGAGGTTTTCTAGTAGATCCACCCTCTTTTTATGTATTTTTTTTTGGTTATAAATAGAAATGAATCTTTGTCATCTGTGCAAGGTCTTCTAGTTTGTAATCTCAGTGTCTCTCTTTGTGTATTCTTCATTCTGTGTTTTTTCAATAAAACTTTCATGCATATTTATGATAATGTATATGTCTACCTGGTGCAGTGCATCAACAAGTTATCTTTGATTTTGATGAATAACAAGGAATTGCTATTTTTCTTTTAAAAAAAATGCAATCCCCTTGGATATCTACAAGATATATGTCAGCATGTGATATCCGATTTAAAACCTTGTTGATTTGCATATTTCCAAGTGAGTTTGAAAGCCATTAGAGGTTTTTCTTGGGCCTGCTTTCAATGTTTCCTTTGAATTGGAGATGCTTGGGGTAAACATGCAGTGGCCCTATCTTGCAAGTTTATGTAGCTGAGGATGCTCACAACATTCAAACACCTGAGAGCATTCAGTGAAATAGTGATGTCATTTGGGACAGATGGTGGTTAAAATCCCAATCCAGAGGGCGACATCACTCATTTTTATCCAATTAAAATTTAAATATTAAATATAGAATAATAAAAAAAATAAACAGCAAAGTTTTACTTTTGCAAATTGAAAAATAAATTTGTACTACCAATTAATATTGTAAATTGAAAAATAAATTTGTGTTACAAAACTAATATCTTAAAATTGTAAATCGAAATATGAATTTATACTACTCAACTAATATTATTTTTCACCCAAAAAAATTACAATTTCTTAGCATTCATTGAATGCTAAGATGAGCATCCAAAGGGCTATGTGGAGCAAGTGTTTTGATTATATGTTGGTCGAAGAATCCATCCCTAGTTAAGGATGCCTGTATAAACTACTTATACCTCCTCTCTTATGTTGAGGGATTTACAAGGCAATGAGATGTTGGATTTGGATCACCTGGCTCAGATACCATGCATCTTATTATCAATATACATAAATATACTTCGATCAAAATATTAGTCATAACCAAAGGTTATAGTTCAAACACTACAAGTATTTTCAAAACATACTGTAATACAACAGATCCATTAACATAATAACCAAAACATAAATAAAACCCCAAAGGTGGTATCGAGTCATCCATGAGCAAATAGATCCCCAAAGGCAGTAAAGGATCAGCTTCAACAAAAGGCCTGAAAAGTGCCTTCACATATCTTCATGCCCTCTAAAAGTTGGGCGAAATTTTATCCAACCCATCTTGCTGCACAAGGCTTCCTGGGATAGTCTATTAACAGTAGAATTAAGTTTTCTAAAAATATGTTGAAACTGTACAAGGCTTCCTTGGATAGTCTATCAACAGTAGAATTAAGTTTTCTAAAAATATGTTGAAACTTATGAGCTTTAGAAAGGTATGTTTCAATGATTCAATGGGTAGATACTGATGGTCAAGATCCAGGACCTGCAGCTGCGAAGTAAGATTTGTCCAATCAATGATAACCATGATGTTCTTGAAGATGCTTAATTCTTCAAGACCAATAAATGAAACAAAATATAATGATGTCCATAAAGCTAACAGTTCAGCCCAGGGCCCAGGTGTTGGTACGCTTCCGACTACCAAGCTTCCAATGATATTAATGGTTCTTGGAAATGTATAAAATTGTGCCCACTTCATCATATCCAAAGGAGCCAATCCAATATTACGGGAAGCCTTGGAATGCTTGACAACAAGGTAATCAAAATGTAGGTCAATGATACCAGTAGAGTACTGATATTAGTTAGGCAGAGTACTTATATTAGTTGGGTTACTACCTAGTACCCAACTAATATTATATGTCAAAGAGGATAACAAGGTGTCAAGGGCATAATAAATATGCCATCTAAATAAATGGCAACGGAGAATTGATTGATGGATGCTAAGAAAAAAATAATTATCTCACAAATTAATCTAAACCAATAATAAATAGAACCTCTAATTAAATGTCAACGAAGAATTGATTGATGGATGCTAATTAAAAGAATAATTCTCGTACTAATATAATCTAAACCCAAGTGACAAACCATCACTATACTCATGAAAGTCATGTATTTGACTGTACTTTATCCAACTTCCTCACGTGTTTAGAAAGGAGTAGTCTAACGGGTCGACAATTTCGCCCGGCCGTTAGGCTACTCCGTCGACCACCGTCACCATCCCGACACCGAGGGGAAATCGTCGGAGGTCCGATTGTGGGTCCAGAATTTGTCAAATCAAATCTCGTTCCGCCGATCGCCGTCCCGTCGACGCAGCCAACTGTTCAGAGCATTTACTCCACCACCCCGCGGGTTGGTGGAGACTCCCTCCATCGTCGACGAGCTCCTTTCGAACGCAGAACGTAGACTCCGCATCCCCTGCTCTGGTTCACGTTCCATCCGCAGCTCGATCATCCCCTGCTCTGGTTCACGTTCCATCCGCAGCTCGATCATCCGCAGCAGTTCCGGCGCCTGCATCCACTGCGGTTCACGTTCCATCCGCAGCTCGATCATCCCCTGCTCTGATTCACGTTCCATCCCTACAGGTAATGCTTTGCCTTACTCCCTACAGGTAAAATACAAGAAACCGGTACATCAATGACAGGTAAAATGCAGAAGTTTCACTAACTACAAGCAATCCCTCTAGTTGATTGGCAAGAACTGCAAGAACAGAAACTGCATTGTATGTAAGATCCAGTGTGTCATCTGTCAAAACATTAATTAGCAGAGGAACTACCCCAGCTGCTATTACCTGTGAAACATTTCCATGGAAAACTGAAAGATTAAACAAGGCAGTAGCTGCATCCCTTTTACCTCGGACAGTACCATCCCAAAGAAGATTTATCAAGGCTGGAATGGCTTCTGGCCTTTCTCCAATTAATTTCTTATATTCATGAACAGAGAAAAGGCTGAAGAGCGTTGCAGTGGCATTCTCCCTAGATTCCATACTGCCTCCATTTATGAGAACATTGATAATTGGCTGTAATGCACCAAATTGCATTATTTTAGCTTTGTTCTTCTCGTAAATAGATAAATTTAGGATTGCAATTACCGCATTTTTTTGTCTGACCACTATTTATTCATTCGCGCACTGTCCATTTCCAGATGGGTACATCCTGGAGCCTGGACTAAGACACATTAATTCCAATTTCCACCTTAAAAAAACCTTGACCACACTGCGTTTGTCACTCTGCGATCCCCCCTATGAATAAAAACAAAAAACATGCACATTAACACACATCAATTATGTACAGTGATGAGTTGTAATTTCGATGTTGGGTGTTAATTTTCAGAAACATTCTTTAGTTCTGCTATTGCGGAGAATATTATAATAGACTAAGTATCAGAAGAATATTATAAGAGTAATGTTTTGTCTGGCATTAGCTTCGACTAAAATTCGCCGTCCTTTTGTAAGAAAAGTTGGATGGCACTTGGAATCTGAAGAGATTTCATGGTGGCTTGTAGCTTGTTAAACATGCTATATGAAAGTTAAACAAACGGTTTTATAATTAAGAGGTTAAACTTGCTATATGAAAGTTAAGACAAATTGTATTATAATTAAAAAGTTATATATGTAATTCAAGAGGTTGATTGACCACAAGTTTCTTACATATGAAGACAGATGAACAAAACTGATCAACACTTATCTACATATACAAATTAAAAACAGTAATGCCGATTTAGTACAGAACTAAGAACAGAATCTCAACATAAAACTAGTACCACATAAGGATAGGGATTTTGGATTCGGATGATTATAAAGTTCGCAGCTTATCCAATTTCTGTTAAGATTTAGGAAGAGCCTTGAAAAATGGGATGAGAATTGAATCAGACTAATATTTAGAATTTCTTTTTTTCTTAGAACAAGCTTTAAATTGTTAATTGGGTTGAGTTGGCGCCGTTAAAAGACATATAACAAGCTCTAAATTGACAATTGGGTTTAGTTGGGACAGTTAACAAGCTTTAAATGGACAATTAGGTTGATTTAACAAGCTTTAAATTGACAATAAGGTTTAGTTGGGATAGTTACAGAAATGCGTAAATTTTTAGAACAAACATTAAAATGTTAATTGGGTTGAGTAGGGGCCTTTAACAGAAATATAACAAGTTGACAATTCCCACAATTCCCAGCGTAGTTGGTACGGTTGAAATTGTTGAAATGGGGGTTATTCTCTATCTATCCACAGTCAATGAAGATTTTTAGTTTAAAGCTTAAAATTGTAGTTTAAATCTTAAAATTGTCAGTTGGATTGAACCCAGGCAATCAAGAGAAATAGTTGGATTGAACTCAGACAATCAAGAAGAAAAGAGAAATTAGTATTATCTTTCTGACCAATTATCAATAAAATTCTAGCCAAGAAGAACACATTGAACTTTTCATAAATACATATTGAACTCTTCATAAATATGAATATGTTGTTATTAAACCTTACATACAACTAAACTTCAGTCATACTGGCAATCAATAACTAAGCAGTTTACTTGCAAATAACTAAGTTTTTTACTTAACAAAACTTCAGGGTTGTCAATAACTTTTACTTAAATCAATCACACAGACATAATCCAATCAAACTAAATTCCCAAAATGTTCTTGGATCCAAATATTCTATGAGCATAGAATGTTTAAGTACTATTTATAGTTTGACAGGATAAGTGAATTGTAAGAGTTTTTTTGAAAGATGCAGAATATGTGATCTAACTGTGGGGTCTGTTACACCACCATACAATGATAAGGGCACCGATCCTCCGCTGATTGCTTTGCATTTAAGACAAGCTCTGCGCATGATATGAACCTTGAAACACTTTATTTTAACATCGATGAACAATACTTGATGCGATAGGGGTATGCATATTGATATATTGGTTTGATATATTGAAATCTAGCACTAGGCATGTGGATGCATTCATTGAATATGTTTTCATGTGTTGCTTGCATGTATCCACCTAGTACAAATTGCTAATGTGTTTTCATATTGTTCTATAGGAAACTACCCAAAATGGGCAAGCGAGGAAAATGGGAGGCTATCATGGATCTTGAGGTGCAAGATCCCAAAAACATGGTCATCTTTTCTAGTCGAGAATGGGCAAGCGAGGAAAATGGGAGGCTATCATGGATCTTGAGGTGCAAGATCCCAAAAACATGGTCATCTTTTCTAGTCGAGACCTAGTCTGGTCTGAAAT